>JAGFMF010011725.1:5175373-5187596 GCA_019455555.1 Galemys pyrenaicus
TGTGTCTTTATTGCTGTTATTGTTATTATTATTATTGTTCTTATTCCTTTCCTTGATCCTCATTTGGTTCCCTTATGTTCCTCCTAAGGGAGGAATCATGTCATCTGCAAATAATGATAGCTTTACTTCTTCCTTCCCAATTTGGTTTCCTTTAACTACTTTATGTTGCCTAATTGCTCTAACTAATAACTTCTAATTATTTTAATTAGAGCTAGTCTCTAATCCTCCATCACCCTTTCTTTCATTTTTCAAATATTCACCAATTACGAGAGGGGACATCCTGGTCTTGTATCATATCCAAGTAGAAAGTCCTGAAGATACTTACCATTGAGAATATGTAGCTTTTATTTAGTTATATGCATTCCACTTATCCCCAGTTTTTCAAAAGTTTTCATCATGAGTCGATGCTGAACCTTATCAAATACTTTCTCAGCATTCTATTGATATAATCATATTTTTTTCCTTTTATTTGGTTGATGGTGTGTATTAGACCTATATGTGCACCTGAAAAAATGTGTATTTTATCACTTTTGTGTGCCATGTCCTGTAATATCTATTAAAACCATGTGTCCTGGTTCTTTGTTTAGAATGATTATGCCCTTATGTATTTTATATCTCACTGATATTTTCACTGGAGAAAGTGGGTTGTTGAAGTCTTCAATCACATATGTATTTTCTCCAATGTCTGTTTTCAAATTTGATAATAGTTATCTGATATATTTTGATGCTCTTTTGTTTGATGAGACTATATTGATGAGTGTTATATCTTCCTGTTGTAGTGTTCCTTTGATCATTATATAGTGTCCATTCCTGTCTCTTGTTACTTTTTTAAGCTGTAAATATATTTTGTTTGGTATAAGTATGGCTGCTCCTGATTTCTTTTGGGTGCCACTTGCTTGCAGGATTGTTTTCCATTCTTTTACTTGCAGTCAATATTTATCATTGGTACTTAGTTGTTTTCTTTTACACTGTTAGAGGGCAATGGAGATTGGTACAGATAAGTATAAACAGAGACATTCTTCAGGGGAAGGGGAGGGAAATGGTTCAAAATGAGGGCAGGAAGAACACAAGGTACTATGGTTATAGTGCATGGGTGAACTGGTGGTGGGAATTCTATGGGTATTACACCTGGGAAAAGACAACACACATGGTTCTTAAAAAATGAACAATAATGTAAAATATATGTGAATAAATAAATAAATAAATAAATAATTTAAAATAAATTAGCTGTCCATATTTATGTGGCTTCATCTCTGGGCTTTCAATTCTGTTCCATTGATCCAAGTTTCTGTACTTGTTCCAGTACCACACCATTTTGTTAATGTTGCTGTATTTGGAGTTAGGACTGTAAGGCCTCCATTTTACTTCATTCAAGATTGTATTGGTTATTGAGGACTTTTTGTGATTCCATAAATTCCATAATTGTTTGCTCTATTTCCATAAAAACATCACTGATATTTTGATAATTATTGTAAATTGTTTTGGATAGTATGGCAATTTTAATGCTATAAGTTCTTTCTACCCATGGAATATCTATTTATTTGTGTCTTCTTTTGTTTCCTTTAATAAAGTTTTATAGTTTTTATTGTATAGGCCCTTCACTGTCTTCATTAAATTTATTCCCAGGAATTTCTTTTTTTGGTGTGATTGAAAATAGAACTGTATTTCTTATTTCCCTTTCTTCCAACACTTTTTGGCATATATAAATATCACTGATTTTTATGTATTGATTTTAAATATTACAGTATGTATTATTTCAAGAATTTTTTAATAGAATATTTTGGTATATTATCATATTTTCTGCAAGTTGTGGTAGTTTCAATTTTTGTTTTCCAATTTGGATTCATTTGATGACTTTTTCTTATCTAATTGCTTCAGCTCAGAGTTCCAGGACTATGTTGAATATCAGTAGCTATTTGTGGGCATCCTGCTTGTTCCTGATCTTAATGGATATTCTTTCAGCTTTCACCATTAAGGGTGATATTGACTTTGGGTTTGTCTTATATAGCTTTTATAATGTTTGGGTAAGTACCGTTTATGATCACTTTGGATTTATATCATAAATTGATGTTGGATCATATCAAATGCTTATTTGGTATCTATTGAGATAGTTTTGTGTTTTTTGTTTTCCTTTTTGTTGATATGATGGATGATATTGATTTTTATATGTTGAACCAATGTTCATTTACTAGGCTGTTACTGAGAATTTTTGCATCTACACTCACCAGAGTTATTTTTCTATATTTGCTTTTTTGTAATATAATTGCTTGGTTTGGGATGTAGTTTTGTAATGTTGGTCTCATAAAGTATACTGGGAAATTTTCCATCCACTTTAATATTTTTGAAGGATGTGAGTAAGGTAGGTATTAGATCTTTATAGGTTTGGTAGAACACACTGGGGAAACCATCTGGTCCTGGTCTTTTATTCTTAGGGAGGATTTTTATTATTGTTTAAATTTTGGCACTTGTGATTTGATTGTTTAAGCTGTTTATTTCATCCTGGTTCTATCAAGTTTACATGTGCCTAAGAATCTTTCTACTTCATCTAAGCTGTACAATTTGTTTGCACAGAGACTTTTATAATATGTTCTTATGATCCTGTGTATATCTGCAGTGTTGCAATTTTAACCTCTTTGATTCTATTAATTTGGGTTTTATCTCTTCTTTTCTTCATGAACATAGTTAAATGGCATGTCAATTTTATTTATGTTTTCAAAGAACCAACTGTTCATGCCACTGATCTTTTGGACTGTCTTTTTATTTTAATTTCATAATTTCTGCTCTGATTTTTATTATTTCTTTCACTCTACTTTTTTGAGTGTTTTTGTTCTTTTTTTAGTTTCTTCAACTGCACAGTTAGATTTTCAAATTGAGATCTCTCTCTTTGTTTCATGTGGGTCTGTATTGCTATGAATTTCCCATGTAGTACTGTTTTTAAAGCATCCCATAGGGTCTGCTAGTTTGTCTCTCCATTTTCATTTATCTCTAGATATTCTTTTAATCTATTGATTTCTTCATTGACCTGAGTTGTTCTGAACCATTTTGTTTAGACAGCATATTTTGATTTGTTTTTTAAAGATTTATTTATGCATACATAATATGCATAAGTCAGAGGTATAGGTCAGAGGTATGGGGAAGGGTGAGGGTGAGAGGATTCACCAGAGACATAGTGGAGAACAAACAGGCAGATTGACTGAAATACACTGCTGAGGGGAGCAGCGGGTGAGAAAGGAGAGGTCTGCTACACCTTGTGGGTTAGGTCCCTGGCCAGGGATTGAACTTGTGATGCAGTGGCTGCAGACAGCTTCATAGTCCTGTCTTAAACACCTGAACCACCAAGGAAACCCCATATATTATTTTTTGTTCCAAGATTCCCTTTATGATTAATTTTTAGCTTTATAACATTGCAATTTATGAAGAGGCCTATATTTTCATATATTTATGAGACATTTTATATACTAGTACATGATCTATTCTTGAAAATATTTGCACTTCAGAAGTGTATTCATTGATTTTAGGATAGAGAAACTCTGTAAATGTCTTGTAAGTTAATTTTTTATCTAATACTTAAAGATCTTTATTCTTTTTTAGTTTTCTGTCTGGATCACTTATTTCTTTGTGTCAGTGGGGTGCTGAACTCTGAGAAGATGGTTCTTTTTTGTTGATCTATTGTTTTAGGTCTGTTAGTAGCTTTATGTGACTAGGTTCTCTTATATTTGGAGCAGAAATATTAATATGAGGCCTCCTTGGTGGCACAGGGAGTAAAGTCACAGCATTATGAAGTTATCTGCAGCCACTGCAGCATGAGTTTGATCCCTGGCCACAGAGGTGACCCACATGATGCAGCGGACCTCTCCTGCCTCACCCACTGCTCCCTTCAGCAGTGTACTTCAGTGACTCTGTCTGTTCTGTGCCCCACTCTGTCTCTGGCGAGTCCTCTTACCCCCTGTACCTTTGACCTGCATCCCAGCTCTTGTATGCATAAATAAATAAATCTTTTTTAAAAAGAAATTACATGAGTTAAATCTTCTTGGTGAGTTGCTCCTTTGATCATTCTGTAGTGTCCATACTTGCCCATGATTATATTTTTTAGGTGAAAGTCTAGAAATTATATATGAAAATAGTGGTTCCTGATTTAGTCTGAGTTACTAACATGCATGACCTTGTTTCACTCTGTTAAATTCATAATTTTTTAACATTAACTCATAAATGGGTGTCTTTTCTACAAACTGTTGATGGCCAGGATTTTTTATTAGTGAATTCAGGTCCCTTACCAGTTATTGATATGGACTATTTGTTTTCAGTCACTTTTTAAAAATTTATTTCGTTTTTTATTGCTTTATTTTTCTGTTGTTTCTTTTCCCCTTTGTTTCTCTCTACTCTTTTTTGATGATTTTTCTTATTATTTCTGTCAATTTCTTTGCTGATGACTTTTGTCTCACATTATGAGCTGATGACTTCTGTCTCACATTAAACTATACTAGTTCAATACATTTCTTCCCTCCACCACCCTTTATTATTTGGTGTTGTTGACACATGACATTTTGCTCTTAGTATTGTAATATTGCTCATGTCATTTTGTCAAGGAGTCTGTACTTGTTCATTTTTTGTGGAAAAACTCTATTTACTACTACTTGGAAAGCTAATCTGATAGGGGCAAACTCCATTAGCTTCTGTTTGAGAAGAACTATATTACCACTTCATGCTTAAATGATAGCTTTTCAGGGTTGATAGTCTTGCTTTACAGTTCTTGTCTTTTAGAATTGGGACTATTTCCTTCTACTCTACTTGCCTGAAGGGTGCCAGGACTAAAACCTGGGAAAATCCTTATTTGGGACTCCTTGTATTTTCCCCTTGCTTTTTGCAAATTTTTTTTCTTTTTTCTTTGGTTTTTGATGGCTTGAGATGATAGGGCTGGCTATAGAACTTTTTGCATTTATGTATTTAGGTGTTCTCTCTGCTTGCTGGACTTCCATGTTAAATTCACACAGTAGGTTTGGTAAATTCTCATTTATTATTTTTTTGAATAGTGTTCCTACTCCTATTTATTTCTCTGGGAGCTCAATCATTCTTAAATGTCTAATATTTCTAATAGGATTTGCTTATTTCCCTTTGTCTTTGATGTTCTCCCTTTTTTTTAATTGTGTAATTTGCTTATTTAAGCCTTCTGCTGAAATTCTTTCTTCTGGCATATTGATTTTATTTAAAGCAGTGTCCATTTAAAGTTTATCTGATTTTTCATTTAAAATCCCTTTATGTGTTTTTTTTTATATAAAATATATTTTTATTGTTGGGGGAAGCCAGAGACTGCAAGAGCTGTGAGCAACGGTCAAGGATAGAAAGAGGTCTTATGGCTGAGATCCTTGCAGACTTGCAAACAAGTCTGCTAACAGGAGCTGCCCATGGCTCCTAGGATCTAGGCATGCACTCTTTCACTCTGAAAGAAGATCATAAGGAAACAAAAAAGTTGTTAGGTAATAGTAGCGGCTAGTTACATGCAGGCGAGCTTGGCACAAAACTATGGGACCCTGTACTTCCGGGCTGTGCTTTTTGTAGCAAATGACATACCTTTGTTAACTGTTGTCATGCTTAATAAAAGGCCTGGAGTGGTTGAGAAGATTGCTATTTGCCTAGTAGAGCAATAGCCCTCCATCTCCTTGCTTTGACGTCCTGTCTGCTGGTCTCATCCCTGCCTCACTGAACATACAGAGTTACAGCAACATTTTATATTCAGTATCTTTAGTGAAGAACTCTTTTTGTTTTTAGATCTCCTTTCTGAGACCTTGAGTCTCCCAGTCTGCCTTTGGCTGTCCTTCCATTATCAAATTCAACATTTTTAATATTGTTATTTTGAAGGGATTGTCAGATAATTTCTCTATTTCTTTCTCCTTTATACTTCTCCTGGGACTTCTGTCCTTCTCATTTGTTTTCAGATCTTGTATTAAGACCTTCCTTTCTTCCTAGGCAAGCATATTGCTTTAGTTGTAGCTATTTATGTGTGTACATGTTGTTGAGGTGCTGGAATTTATCTTTGTCCTCTTGTTAATTTACCTTGACATGTGGTGTAGGTAGGAGTGTGATTTAGGGCTTTAACACACAATTTTGGTTTGAGTAGGGATGTTAGTTAACTCTACCACTTGTATTGTCCCACAGTAAACTGTACTCTAGCTTAGGTTGTCTTGACTTCTATTTTTACCTCTGGATTGTTCCTTTCATCTAGGATTCATGGTCTATGAAGCTTGGGCCTCCAACTGGAAAAGATACTGTCAGGACCACCAGACTCACACTCTGGAGATAGTTTGCACTTGGTCAGATGCAGCCCTGTGTGTGGTACAGGCACACACGTGCCCAATTAACATTCGCAATGACCATCACTATCTTGCTCTTTCCTCAGTTACTGCTTCTTCAGTATTAGGAATCCCAGGTTTACGTGGAGGAGCGGTAGATTCCATCTAGTCTTTCTCTCTGCCTTTAGGCTTTTAATTTTTGGAGTCCAGCCTGGTGCTTCCTGGCTTTTCTTTAATCTCTTCTGGGAGTGGAGAGGGGAGGGAGTTTTTGGTAGTCACACACCCCAGTGGTGGCATTCCCAATTTCAAGATTAAGATCCTGCCAAGCCTCCCACTGTTGCAAGTTGGACCTGGGCCCACTCTGGAGTCAGGAAACTTCTTGCATAGAATTTCACAATATCCTGGGTTTTTCCCTCAGTGTGTCTTGGACTTGGGATGTTTATGTGATTATTTAAATCACATAACTTCCATTCTGGTACACTTCACTTCGTCTAAGCTTTCCCCTCAGCAGCCACCAAACTTAGTTCATAAAGTCCCTGGAGGAATCCTAGGGATGTATAGCTGGTTTGAAGCATCTGATGATAAAAGCTCATGTTAGTCAGAAGTTTTTTTTTTTTTTAATAATTATTTTCAAGAGAAAGAATGACCCCAGCCTTTATTCTGCCAGTTGTGCGTTGCACTTTCTTTTAAAATGAATATTTTGTTCAACGTGTGTGAATATGGTTTCTTTCTAGAGAATTACTTTTGACTTGAAGATCACATACACATAAACCCTTCTCCTATTATTTTTTGTTATTCAATTAAAAAAACTGCTTAAATTGTTATCCTCTTTGCAGCCTTCTTTTGTGATTTGTTTTTAGAATTTTAAAAATAAAAAAATAAAAATCCTTCAGTTGTCATTTCACATTACCTGAGAGGAAGTCCAATTAAATGTCTGCAAGATCTGCAGCCTACCAGTGGCGAATACAAGCTAGTGAAAGAATGTACTATGCTGGGGACTAATTTTTCTCTTTATATATTCCAATTGATGATTGTCATACTAAATCTCACTGAATCTGACACATAAAGAATGACATCTTAGTTTTCAGATTTCCATACTTGTTACCTGTCCCCATCAGTATTTTGCTGATATGATAGAGTAATACTCTATTCTACTCTATGGGGAATACATCTATAAAAGAAAGCAAACATTGTAAGAAAAATAAATAAAAAATAAAATAAATCCTTTGTGTTGAAACAATACCTTTAATTATTATACTCTCATTCCTATGCCAGTAAAGGCTGAGGAATGAGCATGGGACAAAAAGGAAGCTTACAACATCACCATCCTCTATCTTCATACTCTATTAGGATACAATCAGATGTAAATACTGGGAAATACTTAATTCACAAGGATATACTATAAGGAAATATGTGTCTTAACTAAAAATGCCCAGTTATGGTTGGTACCAAGATTGTAACTCTGCTTTTTTTGGGTTTAAATTTCCCCAGAATTTCATTCTTGCTTGAGTAGCAAGATGACTTCAGCAACAGTGGACTTTACATATAATTATGTCAGTGCTCAGGGGAATAAAAGGGGATGTATCTTCCTATGCCTCCCTCTTACTAGCAGAGAAGCTTTTCCCAAAATCCCTACCCAAGGGCTTCTTAAGTGGTGCAAGGGGCAAACCACAGCATGATGAAGCAATCCTCAGCCACTGCAGCACAAATTCAATCCTCCACTGGCCATGGAGATGACCCACATGGAGCAGCAGACTTCTCCAGCCTTGCGCTCTTCTCCCCTCAGTGGTGTACTTCAGTCAGTCTACCTGTTCTGCTCCCCACTCTGTTTCTGGTGAATTCTTTCGCCCCCACACCTCTGACCTATATCCCAATTCTTGTATGCATGAATAAATAAATCTTTAAAAAAAATCCCTAGCCAGCTTCCCATGAAATCTCATAGACTTGGATGTTGTTATATCAATTCCTCCAACTTTTTTTTTCATGAGAATAGAATAATAGTTCTAATTTTATTGGAATGTTTACAATTTAGGTGTTTGATTAGTCCAGATGGCTTCCTAAAATGATCAATTTACATTCCCTCCAACAATATATTGTTATTAGAGATCTTCATTCTTTACATCCTCTCTAGCACTTATTGTTAGAGGTATTTTTGATGTATGCCATTCTCAGAGGTATGAGATGAGATCTTATTTGGTTTAATTTATTCACAATAGATAAATGGATAAATGTGTATCTATATCTTCAAAGTTCAAAGTTATTCAATTTTTTAGTATATAGTTATTCAATCAGTTAACCTTTATATTTCTATACTTGTAGTGACTTTTCTTATCATTTCCAATTCAATTTATTCACACTTTATTTCTTATAGCTCCAGGCTTACTAATTTTGCTTATTTTCTCAAATAATCAACTCTATAATTCATCTTTTGAATGGACTTTTTGATTTTTTTGATTTGGACTTTATTTTTCATTATTTCCTTTCTTCTACTATATATAGGGCCCCTATAACTTAGAGTTTTATTTGTTCTTTCTCAAATTGCACTGTTGTTTTTAAAGATTCATCTATACATACAAGAACTGGGGTATACAGGTCAGAGGTACAGGACATGAGAGAATTTATGAGAGACAGAGTGGAGAACAAAACAGGCAGATAGATTGAAGTACACTTCTGAGGCGAGCAACAGGTGAGATAGTGGTTGCAGATAGTTTCATTGTGCTGTGCCTTAAGCCCTTGTGCCACCAGAGAGGCCCCAGTGTTAAACTGTTTATTTGGGTTTTTTCTTCCTTAATGTGTTTCAACTAACTTAATGTGTTTCTTCCTTAATGTGTTTCAACTAACTTCCCTCTAGAAACCATTTTTGCTGTATCCCATAAATCCTGATGGCTTGTGTCCACATTTTCATTAGTTTCTAGGTAGTTTTTAGTTCTGCTTTAATTTCATCTTTTACAGAGTGATTATTGGGTTACATGTTGTTTAATCTCTGTGTCTGAGTTTTTTCAAGTTTTTTTTTTTTAGTTAATTACTATGTTGTTGTGATGAGGAATGCATGGTATGAATTTTATCTTCATACATTTATTTGCACTTTGTCCCAAAATATGGTCTATTTTTTAAAATATTCCACGTATACTTGAAAAAAAAAGCATATTCTCTAGTTTTAGTTGAAATGTTTTGTAGACTTCTATTAACTATATCTGCTATAGTTCATTATTTAAGACTTTTTTAAACTTAAGATAAATCAATTCTTGACTTATCTATATTTGTAAATGGTGAGCAACTATTCCCCTACTAATATTGTGTTGTTGTCTATATATGTCATTAATTTGGTTAGTAACTGTTTTTGCATACCTTGATACTGTATCATTTGGTTCACTTATATTTATAAATGTTATATCTTCTTGAATTAGGCCCTTAATCAATATACAGGTTCTTACTACATTTTAAATAGAAATTTATATAAATATAGATATCCCTGCCACTTTTATGGTATTATCACTGACTTGTAGGGTTGTCTTTCAGTCTTTATTTTTTTTTTAATTTGTTTTTACCACTTAAGATGAGTTTCCTATAAACAACAAAATGTTGGACTTTGTGAATCATTCAACCAATTTATATATGCAATTGGTGAATTTAAACTATTTTAATTCAGGTAAATATTTCAATAATGATAACATTTTAACATAATTGACATTCATATTTTTATAATAAATGTGTTAATTCAATATAATTTTTGTTTGGAAGTTATTCTGAAGTTTATACATGATGTTTTATATTTGTAAACTATTGAATGGTTTGACATCAATCTCATTTCATGGTCCACGTTTTTACTCTCTTCCTATTCCACCTTGTATAATTTTTGTGTCTATTCTTTCTAAATAAAATTTATCACTATTTTATAGTATTCTTGTTGGTGATGAATTGTTTTAATTTTTATTTTTATATATAGCTACTGTCCTTCCATCAGTCTTGAATGATAATTTGATCAGGTAATGTTTCCTGTGAGATATACACTAAGAAGTCTGTATATAGTGTATGGTTTTCCCTTTTTTTGTAGCTCATCTTTCTTTGAATATTTTAAGTTTCCTTCCTAATCCACTTGTTTAAAGTAGTTTGATTATGTGTCTTGTGGTGTGATGTTTGGATTTATTTTTCTCAAACTCTTTGGACTCTTGATAGGATAGCTGCTCTTTTGCATTGATTAAGGAGACCCTCAGCTATTTTTTATAATATATTTTTGAGGACTTTCTCTTTTCCCTCCTGGGATAACCATGACATGAATAATGTTTCTCTTTAAATTGTCCCAAAGGCTCTTACAATATTCATTTTTTAAATATTTATTTAAAGATATATTTGTGTGCTTTCCACCACTGTGCTTTCAAGATTGCTGATTCTTTTAACTCCTTTTTTTGGTGTATTATTGAGATCCTTTATCATATTTTTTATCCGGGTATGTCATTTTTAATTCTATTAATTTTATTTGAAGCATTCTATGTTTTCTCTACTCAATCAGAAATTAATAGTTTGGGCTCATTCAATCTCATGGCTCATTAAACATGTGTAATTTATTGTTACTTTGGGACTTCGGTTTCATTTAGCTATATTTTCAGAGTAAAGTCTATGCTAATAAAAAAGGAAAATATAAGAAAAATATGACTAAATCAAGGGGCAAAAAATAAAAGCCATTTGCACATTGTTAGGGAGAGATGGATACATGTTCTCTCAGAAAAGACTATATAAGACATTTCTATTTATAGGGAAGTTTTCAAGGTAACTTAGAGAAAATAGAGAGCATTGCCAGTATATAATGGGGTTCAAAGAATACCATAAACAACTGGGAGTACAGCTGAGCACTCAAGGAGTTTCAGTGGAGATCTTAGCAGAGGACACATTTCTTTACCAAAGATTTATTAGTGATTGTGTATGCGACATTTTTTTTCTGTTTTCAGCTAATAACATTTCCCAATTCTTGTGAATCAAATTTAAACTATCACTTTTTGAAGCAGTTTGAATGACCAAATTTTGATTCAGTTGTTAATACTAATCCAGTAAGATATTTCTCAAAGGAGTATCAATTACTGGTTCAGTCAAATTGGTGAGGAAAAAAAAAACACTAGGAATGGTTGCTATTGGTAGACCATTTACTAGTTATGACTAATTGTTGAGTTACATAAGGAGCACAAAATTGTAGAGGGTAGATAAATTTTATGCACAAAACTGAGCTCTCTCTTGAATGATCACTGTCCAATCAAACAGCAAAACAATTAAAAGAGAAATTAGTGGTTAATAAAACTCTTATGAAACAGTAAACTTGAATGCCAAAAGAGCATGAGAATAAAAATGTGTTGACTTGAACAAAAGAAGAGTGTTTCTAGGGGAACTTCGACCTGACAAGAACCTGGAAAAAATGCTTGGATTGCATAGGGATGAATAATGAAATTTGTGAAATGGCAGGTTTCATTGACTCATAGATTTATTCATGCAGAAAATATTAATCAAACATCTCTTATGTAGCAGAATCTGTGATACGATGTGTAAATGAGAATAGGAACTCCATAAGCTTTTGGAGAAAGAATGGAGTGTGCATAAATACACAAAAGCTGTATTAAGAACAGTATAAGATACAAAACTGAGATGATATCATAATATGGGGAAGCTTTAAATTCAGTTGATATACTTTTTTAAAATTTTTTTTATTTTTATTTATTTTTTAATTCTATTTTTCCCTTTAATTTATATATGTTTGACATCAATTGTAATCCCCATGTATTCCCCATCACTATATCACCAGTGCACCATCACCTCAGTTTCCCGTGCTCCCATCTTCCTTCAAACTTTCCCTTCCCTCCTCCCCACCAAGTGTCCCCAATTTGTCCTTGTCTTTTCATTTTTGGTTTTTGTTGTGCCTTTATTGTTATTATTATTATTATTGTTCTTAT
>JAGFMF010011725.1:5187702-5237457 GCA_019455555.1 Galemys pyrenaicus
GCTTTCCATAATGGTTGGACCATCTTGCATTCCCACCAGCAGTGTAAGAGAGTTCCTTTTTCTCCACATCCTTGCCAACATTTATTGTTGCTACTTTTTGGGATATGTGCCATTCCCACTGATATACTTTTTAAGAAACAGTAAATTGCAAATGTTGCTTTAAGAAATATCATGAGATTCAGATTTAGAGACTAAGAAAACTGAGATGTACAGACAACAGACAGAGAAGCAGAACAAAAGAATATGGCCACAGACTACATGTGAATTATTGACAGCCTTATCCAGATTCTTCATAGAGCACAGAGAGAAAGACTCATATTGGTGTTCTAAAGGAAGAAGACAGGAGAGGAAAAATAAGTGGTACTAGTGATGTTTTCTTGCCATAACTAAGTGATAGACAGGAATTGAGAAGTATGTTTATGCCTCTTCCTAAACGTGAGGTAATGCTGAAACAATCATAAACTTAAGTACAAATTTTCTCAGTTTTTGGCATGGTCAGAATGCTTAGTTATTCTGCCATAATTAAGCAATAGATAGACTAGAGGCTGAGGAATTCAGAAGTATGTTGTGCATCTTCCTAAATGTGATGTAATGCTAAAACAAAAAATCATAAACTTAAGTACAACTTGTGTCCCAGTTGATGGGATAGTCAGAGGATTTATTTCCCTATAATTCATGACTAACTCATTTCTGACATCTGGTTTCTAACAGATGTAGAGAAAAGAAATAGTTCTAACATCAGATTTCATGTAACGAGTGAGTAACAAGACAGGACTTAGAATTCCTTCTCAAGGGAAGGATGACCGTCACAACATATAGAAGTACCTCTTTGTGTCATACAATAGCTGAATATTCCTTTAGAACACACTGAGTATTTTATTTATACATTGATTACTAACTGGGCTCATTTTGGGCAGAGCCTACATAATAAGTATATTATTTTTATTTATTGCCCTGGCTGAGCATGTGAGTGCTGTTAGTAGGATGAATGTCAATCAAATTTTATACCACCCCAGAAAAAAACCAAAAAACAAAAAAATCTTTTGTTTTTTATTTACTCTCAGAATACAGAGTTTTCAAAGATAGAACACCAAAGATGCATATCCTATTCAAGCAGAGAATTTAATTTTCACCAACTAACTTTTGAAAAGTGTGTTTAAGTCCTAAAATATTTCCTTTCTCTCCCAAGATATGTTTTCAGGTCTAAAGTCTCTTTATTTGTTCAGAGCAGTATACTACAATGCCATGCTCCTTCTGATCTCTGTTGAAAAACTGATTTTTCATTTAAAAGTAATTTTTGTTTTGTCAAATATGCTGAAGTGGAAATGTATAGGAGAAAAAGGGGAGCTTTATGTTAGGATTAATTCCACAGAAGAATTTTTACTTTGGACATAATGATTCTGATCCAAATTGAACTGGAATAACATGATAAATAGATAATAGATGAGCTCAATCTGATTAAAGATGGAAATTTAATCCTCTGTGTCAAATTTATGGGTGATTACTCTCAATTATGATTTTGGGTCAATAAATTCAAGGCAATCATAATCCAATATTTAGCCACCAGTGCCTCAGGAACAGACACAAGTCTCAGTCTGGACTAAATAAAACCTTGTACTATATCAGGGATTTTCATCCTGTTGGCTGCTGGAAAGAGGCTCTAAGCCACCATTCCTGGGCATGATGAGGTATTAATGGCTCAGTACCCCTCAACCCTCCAAATCACCAGAACAATATCCAGAAGTGCTTCGGAGGAGGTTACTGTACCAGCCAGAACCTACAAGAACCCAGTACCTGTGCCACCATCAAACAAAAGGACAGAACAGTGGAAGAGAAGGGAAAAATACATCAATAGCCAATTACAGCTGATCAAACCCAAAAAATGGAAGAAAGAAAAGAATAAGTAGCCAATCAATCCTCAGGAAACAATAGACCACACAGAGAAAAACAAAACCCTACAACCAAAACACAAGCAGATGGAAGAGCTTACTTACCTATCAGACACAGACTTCAAGGAGGTCATGATTAAGAAAAATAAAGAATCAAAAGCACAAAGAAAATTCAAAAAAAGAAAATGAATACTATAAAACCAAGAATGATATTGAAATTGAAACTTAAAAAAAGAAAATAATAAAATTACATAAAAAAGCAAAATATTCAGGAGAAAGCAATGGAATAAGTCAAATGAAAGAATGAATTAGTGATCTTGAAGATGAAAATAGGTAAGAAGAAAGAAAAGAAAGAGAAACAAATGGAAAAGAACCAAAAAACACTTCTAGAATTATCTGACACCACAAGGAAAGGAAATTAAAGAATCATAAGAATCAAAGAAGGAGAAGAGAGAGAAAAGGGAACTGATAATGTATTTAGGGAGAAAAGTGGAAGAGCACTTCCCAAACTTGAAGAAAGAAATGACTATAATGAACATAGAAATACAGAAAGCAAAAAACAAAAACAAAAACAAATTACTTACCTAAATGAAAGGAAAACTACAGCTAGACACATATCAGTCCAAGATAAAAAGTATTGAAGCTGGCAAGGCTGCAGAAACAGGTAACATATAAAGGCAGACCAATTAAACTAACATTAGAGCTCTGTGAAGAATTAGCACGTTCAAGAAGAGAATGTGATGACATAAATAATATTCCAAGAAAAAAAATGCAACCAAGAGTACTCTATCCTGCAAGAATCACCTTTCAGAGTGAGAGAGAGATAAGGACTTTCTCAAACTAAGAACATAGTTTCAAGTTTGCATCCACTAACTGCCCCCACACCCTCCCATAAATTTTAAAATGTTTTGGATCTGAATGGAAGAGGAACAGCCTCAAAGACTGAATAAGGAATTAAATAGAACCATGAATCTAGGAACAAAATGGCAGTGGCAGTGACATTTACATATCAATTATCACTTTAAATATTAATGAACTGAACTCACAAATAAAAAGATATGGATTGTATAGTTGAATTAGGAAACATAATACAAGCTTCTGCTGCCTACAGGAACCATGTTTAAGTACTAAGGATAAGCAAATGGCACCCAACGGAAGTCAGAAGTAGCCATATTCCTGCAAAATAGACTTACAGCTTAAAAAATAACAAGAAACAGGGATGAATACTCTATAATGATCAAAGGAAAAATACAACAGGAAGACATAACACTCATCAATATGTGCTTACCAAACAAAGGTGCACCAAAATACATCAGACAACCACTATCAAACTTCAAAACAGATACTGGAGAAAATTCTCATGTTGTTGGAGACTTCAGTACTCCATTCTCATCAATGGCCAGATCAACAAGTCAGAAAATAAATAAGTCATATTCACCCTGAACAAAGAATTAGACTGTATGGTGCTAACAGACATTTCCAGGGTAATCTACACAATCTATTTTTAAAAATTTTAATCAATTAATTAATTATTTTACATTGTTGTTAATTTTTAGTCATTATTTGATTTTTCCATTCAGATGTCACCCACCTAGTTCTCCCACTACCATAGCACACATGGCACATTTGCCCCATCAGTTAGACTCTTCCCTCCCCTGTTTTGAACCTTCTCTGTACTCCTGCCCTGCTGTATGCATCAGCTTTGTGGTGAGCTTGCAAGTTCTGTCTTTGTCTTAACCTTTGTTTGTTTTCTCTATATTTCATATATAAGTGAAATCATCTGATATGTTACCTTTTTCTTTCGGACTTACTTCATTTAGCATATTTCCTTCCAGTTCCATTCATGTTGCTACAAATATATGGTCATCTTTTTTGATTGCTGAGTAGTAAGTATTCCAATGTATATATACATCATCTTCTTAACCCATTTATCTGCTCTGGGGCATTTGGGTTGTTTCAATATCATAGATAATGTAAATAGTACTGCAAGGAGTGCAGACTTCCTTTCAGATTAGAGTTTTTGTGTTCCTTGGGTAGATTCCTAGGAGTGGAATCACTGGATCATATTATGGATCATATGGTAGATCCATATTTAGTGTTTTAAAGATCCTATACACCGATTTTCACAGTGAATGGACGAGTTTACATCCCACTAGCAGTGTAAGGAGAAATCTAAAATTTTTTCCTTCAGGTTCTCGACAGTATTTGTTGTTACCATTTTTTGTTTTTTTAACACACATAATTCTCACAGGTGTGAGGTGGTATCTCATTATGGCTTTGATTAGCATTTCCCTAATAACATTTTTTCATATGCATGTTTCCCATTTGCATTTGCATCTTGGGAGAAGTGACTTTTTAGATTCTCTGTGCATTTTTTTTTTCATTTGATTGTTTCCTTTGTTTTTGTTGAGTTTTGCAAGCTCTTTGTATATTGTATGTAGTATATTTGTATAGTCTGAAAATATTTTCTCCCATTCAGTAGGGTATCTCTTCATTTTGGTTGCTGTTTCTGTTTTTGTAAAATTCTTTTTAGTTTGATGAAGACCCAGATGTTTATCTTTCTTGTTTTCATTGTATTCATTCTGGATATGAAAAATCCAAAGATTCTTAGGTTTATATCACAAAGTGTTTGGCCTATGATTTCTTCTATATATTTTATGGTTTCAAGTCTTTTGTTATTTTGATTTTTTTTTGTATAGTGTAAGATGATAGTCTAATTGGACAATGACAGAACAATGAGATAACAGTCTAGTTTCATTCTTCCTCAGGTAGCAGTCCAGTTTTCTCAGCATCATTTATTGATGAAATATTACATTTCTCCTTACACTGCTAGTGGGATGTAAACTCGTCCATTCACTGTGAAAATCTGTGTGTAGGATCTTTAAAACACTAAATATGGATCTGCCATATGATCCATATGATCCATTTATTGATGGTTTCACTATCTATTCTCTTTTTTTTAAGATTTATTTATTTAAGAATACAAGAGCTGGGTATAGGCCAGAGTCCCCGGAGGTGAGAGGATTCACCAGAGTCAGAGTGGGGAACAGAATAGGCAGAATGACTGAAACACACTGCTGAGGGGAAGGGTGGGGGGCGAGGCAGGAGAGGTCTGCTGCCCCATGTGGGTCCCCTCCCTGGCTGGGGATCGAACTCGCGCTGCTGTGCCATGGATGCTTCACAGTGTGGCACTCAATTCACTGCGCCACCAAGAAGGCCCACAATGTCTATTCTTTGCCCTTTTGTTATAGACTAGTTGACCATATATGCTTGGTTTTATTTCTGGGTTTTCAATTTGATCCCATTGGTCGGTATGTTTATCTTTGTTTCAATGCCATGCTACTTTTTATTATTATTATTATTATGTCTGCAATGCACTCTGAAACCTGGGAGTGTGATGCCTGTATTTTCCCTCCTTTCAGTTAGGAGAGCTTTTCCCCATCAGTCTGAAGGGGAAGGAATTAAGAAAATAATACCTGTTACAATTGTACAAACAAAATGCATGGGAATAAACCTAATAAAGGAAGTAAAAGATCTATCCAAAGAAAATTATAAAACACTGTTAAAAGAAATATAATGCCCCACATGGGGCAGCAAACCTCTCCTGCCTCGCCCCCCACCCTTCCCCTCAGGTGGGTTTTCAAGGTTTTTGTTACTGTTGTTGTTTGCAATTTCATATGAGTTTCAGCAAATCTTGTTCCACTTCTTTGAATAATGCCATTGAGATTTTTATAAAAAATGCAGTGAGGGCCTCCGTGGTGGGCGCAATACGTTGAGCTCCACACTGTGGGGCTTCTGTAGTTACTGCAGTGCGAGTTCAATCCCCAGCCCGAGAGGGGACTCACGACGCAGCAGACCTCTCCTGCCTTGCCCACTGCTCCCCTCAGCAGCGTATTCCTGTCGATCTGCCTATTCTGCTTCCCACTCTGTCTCTGGTGAAATCCTCTCACCATCCACATCCCTGGACTGTACCCCAACTCTTGTATGTACAAATAAAATAAAATCTTAAAAAAAAAAGAAAATGCATTTAATTTGTAAAAATGCTTTTGATAGGCTGGTCATTTGGTAATGATGATTCTTTTGATCTATGATCAGGGAATGTAATTTCTTTGTGTCTTATAATTTTCTTTGGATAGATCTTTTACTTCCTTTATTAGGTTTATTCCCATGCATTTTGTTTGTACAATTGTAACAGGTATTATTTTCTTAATTCCTTCCCCTTCAGACTGATTGTTTTCATATAGTAAGGCTACTGACTTTTGTGTATTGATTTTTTGACTGCTACTTTACTAAGTAGTCTTAATTATTGTTTAGTGGTTTATTGTTTTAATTAGTTTTTCTGTGGAAAATCTATTTTTATAAGATTTTCTTTTATTTATTTATTCATACAAAAACCGGGGTATAGGTCAGAGGTGCGGTGGAGATGGGGTTGTGTGCAAGGATTGACCAGAAACAGAGTGGGGACCAGAAAAGGCAGTATACTGAAATACACTGCTGGGGGCAGCAGCAGATGAGACAGGAGAGTTCTTTGTGCCAAACCCAAGTGGCTGGTGATACCTTGCTAGTGCTGAAACTTCAACCCCTGTGCCACCAGGGAGGCCTATATTGTTTTAATTAGTTTTCTGTGGCTAATCCATTTGTTAAAACTCAGTTTCCTAATCTATAAAATGATTGTAATCAGACCTTGGAGCGTGCCATGCTAACTCATGCTGTCTGACAATGGTCCGGGTATGAGGGACATTCCTGAGATGTCGGGAAGCTCAAAAAGCTGACCCCTACCAGATTTTTTTTTTTGGCTAACTTTATAAATTGCAGTTCTGTGAGTCTCATGATATGTGTTTACTGGAAGATAATTCACAGGGTGGTTGCAAAATTGGCTGTTTTGCTAAACAAACAAAAGAATTGGATGCTATGCATTTTGGTGATGAACTACTGATTGGCAAATACTGTAACACAAATTCAAGAAAACTGATAACGTAAAACCAAGCAGCGTAAAATGTAATTGGAATGTGGTTGTTTTACAAACTCAAAAGTTAGTTATTAGATAATTTCCCAGACCTAAACATTTACTATGGGAGATTGGCCTTGGGAACCAAAAAAAGACCTCTGTAACTTGGCCCATCATAGAAGGCTCTGTATTTCTTCTGTGATAAATGAGTTACGTGAACCCTCCTCCCCTCTTCTCTGTCTCCGTTCTACTTAAATTGTAATCAAATATAGAAAAACTCCCTAATAACAAAAAATATTGACACTACTTTAACTGTAGACTTTGTGATTAGTAGTCTGTTTTATACTCAGAGTAAAAACAAAATAATTAATTGTGACTGCTCAAAGCTGCTATGCCTGCCTTAACACTGAAAAATTAGTATGCTGATAGAAACATGTTGTCTCCCAGGTAGGCTTTACCTCGAAACAGTATGTCATAAATCTTGACTGAAGGTCATAAAGACCCCAAGCTGTTCTTATGAAAAAAAATGTAATGATTGTTATCTTTCTGCTCTGTGGCATGCTGACGTAAACCCACTGCTTGCTTGTGATGTATAGCTGAGATTGTCAGTAGGAGATGCTTGCAGGAGATGCGTGTATCCTAAAATGAGTGTCTGTGTATCCTCACTCCCTCTCCTACTCCCCTTCACCCTCACCGACCCTTCTCCTGTGGGGACCCTGTAGTGAGATATTTATAGATCACCTAGCATCATCAAAATTCATTACCACTAATGGTCAAAGAATAAAGCTCATTACCCCTAATGGTCAAAGTATGTAAGACCTTATCGATTGCCCCTTTTCCTTTCATACATTATGTTCTCCCACTTGTGCTCACATAAATATGCACATTCACATTTAAATATCACCTGGATGGAAGGCACAAATTGTGTAAAATCACTTTTACCACGCCAAACATTGGGAAGAAGTCTAAGAGACATGGGCCTCCCTGGTGGCATAAGGAGTTGAGCGCCACACTGTGGGGCTTCTGCAGCCACTGCAGTGCGAGTTCAATCCCCAGCTGAGGAAGGAACACCCATGGAACAACAGACCTCTCCTGCCTTGCCCGCTGCTCCCCTCAGCATTCAATCGATCTGCCTGTTTTGCTCCTTGCTCTGTCGCTGGTGAATCTGCTGAATCTCTGGCTTTTACCCCAACTCTTATATGCATAGATAAATAAAAATCTTTTTTAAAAAATAAATCTCATACATGAAGTGTATATTTGATGATTTGACTATTGAGACATAAATGGCATTCAGTTTGACAATGTCTATATTTGTCTTTGAAAAATGAATTGTAACTAGCTTTTAAAAAAATAGCCTTTTGTAAACAGATAGATTCTTTTGTTTTTCTTTTTCTATACAGTCCTGGACACTCATATGGGGATACTTCTCTATTTTGTTATCTCATAAATGTCATATTTGATGGCATCCCCAATTTCCTCATGGTGTGAAGGTCAGTCAAAAAAAGAAAAGGAAAAATAATGCAGTAGTCTTTGAATGGTCAAAATAACATTGAATCCTATTATTTAAATATATTTACTAGTGTGTTTGAAAGTATTATTGTAATGTGAAATTATTTTATTTCTCATATTTTTCCTACTTGTCATATGTATTCCTTTTGATTAAAAAAAAAAGTCAGATCTATTGTTTTTTCCCCCTTTAGGAAAGGGGGAAAATGCTAGAAAATCCTTTTCCAACCTGAACTTCTTTTTTTTTTTAATGCAACACTTTAATTGTGCTTAACTACAGAGTGGTATATGGTGTTTTCAGAATTCTTTAATTATTTTTTTTTACTTGCTCTGTGTGTGTGTGTGTGTGTTTAACGTTGTAAAGTTACTGATTTTGGAGGATGAGACTTAGTATTTTTCCATATTTTTCATCTGGCAGAGAGTTATTTTTTTCTATTCCCTTATATGACTATCATATAATCTCCAGAGTGTGTGAGTGGCTTTGAAAGGGAAGCAGAGGGCAAGGGGAAGTTTGACTTATTTGAAAATACCTTAGGCAACTCTTGTTTTACAGAACGGCAAATATTCACAGCTCAGTTACAGGGGGAAAAATTGATTTTATTTAATTAATTAAGATGACGGGAAGAGATTTTTTTAAAAGATTTATTTGTTCATGCATTCAAGAACTGGGGTACAGGCCATAGGTGTGGGGAATGAGAGGATTCACCAGAGACAGAGTAGGGAGCAGAACAGGCAGATCAACAGAAACACAGGGGTGCAGCAGGGGAGGTAGAAGAGGTCTGCTGCTCCATGTGGGTCCCCTCCCTGGCTGGTGATTGAATCTGCACTGCAGTGGCTGTGAAAACCCCACAGTGCTGCACTCAACCCCTTGTGCCCTGGAAGAGATTGTTACTTAAGCAACACAATGCACTAGATATAGTGAAATCCAAGTTTAAAGGATAAATAAGATAATGCATGTATAATGTATGTTAGTAAAATGTTTGGCACCCCAAAGTATCAATAGACACTAATTTTCTCCATCTCTACCCACTGCAAAGACAAAGTAACTTTTACTGGCAGCAATAGGATATTTTAAAAGAGTATGGGCTTTAGGATTTTCTTTTCAGATGAAGACTTTCTACTCAATATTCAGTAGTTGCATAATCTCAGGTAGATTATTTAATGACTCTGTCCCTGGTTTCTAAGTCTAAAATGAGAATCTAATTTTATACTGTTTTGTATTATACTTGGCAGCATAAAAAGGAAAACAAAAATCACAATAGTTTACTTCTTTCTTATGTAAAAGAATTACAGATGGCGACTACATAGGGAATGTATAACGTTTCTGTTATCCTTAGGAACACTGGTTATTTCTGTTCTGTATCCTTAACAAATAACTTCCATTGCTGAAGTTACCCTGCTAGAATGCCAAGCATTTTTGCATACATTCTATGCATCAAAACTTGGTACTCACTTTCTAAAAACAAAGGCGAGAAATTGCATATTTTAGAAATCTAGCAGTAACTCTCACATAACAACATTTTTTGTAAGGTACTTGAATAATCTTGTATTGTTTTCTTTCTTCTCCTCCTCTTCCTCCACCTTCTCATCCTACTTTTCCTCCTCTTCTCCACTTTCTGCTCTTCCACTGCATCATCTTCTTCCTCCATTTTCTCTTCCACTGCTTCCTCCTCCTTTGTCTGCTCATCCTCCTCATCTTCCTTCTCCTCCTGTTGCCCTCATCCTTTCTTTTTCTTCTTTTTGATAAGTTTATAGTGTACAACTTTATATTTTGACACCAACATATGCTACTTTGTGTTCATCGTCAAAATCCTAGTTCCTATTTATCTCCAAATAATTGACCTCCTTCACCCATTTCACCAAGCCTGGTAAGGGAATTAAACAAGATAATCAAACAGATTTGTATAAAAGGGGTGGGACATAAAAATAAAGGCTATAAATGGTAGTTATTATTGATCAATATTACAAAGAATCAATCTCAGAGTTTAGACCTGTACTTAGGTCTCCATATTGACCTTATTTTCCATTCCTCATGTATTAATTATATATCAATGAGTGAAAGGTAATGAGATTTTCATGGACCTTCATCAGCTTAAATGTGTGATTTCTTTTTCAAAGCCTAGAGTTTTGCAGATTAACAAATCTGATTTTTGTCACCGTAATGATAATGAATATGTCTCTTAGAATAGACTCATAGTAAGAAACCCTACATAGACTAATTAATGAAATTAATTTATTAATGAAATTCCAAAAGACCTGATAGTTTATTATAGAATGTCAGTTTTTTAATATGCACTGAGAAATGCTCCATAATCTTTGGTCCACTTAATCATACTCTGAGAGTGACCTAAGCCCTAGACCAAATTTTTATTTGATCACTGTTGGTGAAATTGTGGCATGATAAGCAAATAAAATGAACAAATGAGCCTATATTGGAAAATTACATCTTCTACTTAGGACACCATCTCTCTTGTGCTATGCTGGGATCATACTCATCTGCTTTTTTTTTTTTTTGTATCTGTTTTTTCTTCTTATTTACTTTCTCCCATTACCTATAGTCATCATATTCCCTTAACATTATTAAAATTAACTTTTAAAGAAGTTATTACTAAAATTTACTGATAATGTTGATGTTGAATTTTATACCTAGGTCTTAGTCTAGATCTAGTTAATCTGAACTACCAGGACTTCTAGAGAAATAACTTAGGAATCTAGTATTTAAAATTTTCCTCATATAATTCTTCTAAAAATGCTACCCACTCTGCTTTTGATAACCCTTAATCTACAGTTTCAACATACTAATATAGTCAATACATTGAAATGAGAGAGGAGGAATGAGGAGGGAGAATATAGATTGTTCTCCTAGACTGCTTTAACTGCAAGAGAGTGTTATTCTTTTCCATCCCCTCTTTATTTCCACTTTGAAATTCCAAAGGACTTTGTTCTTAGTTTTCCAAAGAAACTAGTGCTATTGAATACAATGAGCCACTATTTCTAATGCTGTCTCCTCAAGGAAGTGACAATCATCACAACTTAAGAGACATTCTCTGTGGATGAAGAGGTAGACAATAATTTAAATATTAAACTAAAAGAAGAAAATTTGGTAGGACTCTTGACTGGATGGATTAGGTGAGGATCTAGGACTGCAGTAGTATATAAGCTCAGTCTTGACAAGTGCGTGATACTGACAAGGGAAAAATGAAAAAATGACATTCCAACCAAAAGGAGATGCCTAGATATAGAGACCTGATATTGTAATCTTGTCTCTTTCAAGCGTAAACTTAAAGTCAAATCTGTTCCTTTCCTTAACTTGACTATAAATTGATCCCTCAAAATTCTACAGGATTCTATGTGGTTGCCAGATGTTATCTATATTGAAAGACTGGTTTCTAGAGCTTTATGAGTCCAATCCAAAAACATGCTAGTTTACATCTAGCAAGGAGATGTAATCAGAGAGGGAACTAATTTTTTGACCTGGTTAAGCACTATGGAAATACAAAGCTGGATGAAAGTGGTTTCATTGTCTTTTTGGAGACCAGGAATTGTATTGACATATACATGGAGGCAGCCTTAAAAAAAAAAAAAAAAAACTTCAAATACAAAGAACAACACCAACAAAACAGACAAAAAGATAATTAAATAAGTAAATAAAAAGAACTTGAAGGCTATGGTGATGATTTTGTCACTGGACAAGAGAGAAGATCCAAAACTCCTCAGCCTGATCCCACCCTCCCTCAAAAAGGAGGCGAGCTGGCAATGTATGAGACGCTGTCTACTTTTCCACTCATCGGGAGTCAAAGGAATATACCAGAAGGTCTTGCCCTCTGCTTGGTAAGAGTGTTCTTGAGACACTCTGGTTGAACTTGAAAAGAGGGCTCAACAGATACTGGTGAGAGATGACTAAGAGTCAGGGTTTACTGAGTGGAAGAACAAGGTAAGAGTGCTCCAGGGAGAATATTTGGGTATGAGGAGAGATTAGATGAGATACTAGACCAGGGGTACTATATAGATTTAAGAGTAGGGTTTGAGAATAAATGAATTAAACTTTTTTGGCTGCGAAAGCAAGGGGAGTGGACCTGACTAATGTCCATAATTGGTGCTAACCAGTCACAGTTCATCGATGGTGCAGGGCTCCTGAACATCTTTGAGTGAACATTTCATGGTGGCTGTGTGCCCACAGCTCCAGTTTGAACTGGAGTCACAGTTATATGAACTGTGACTATTTCTTATGGATCTATAACTCCATTTTTATCATAGCAGCCACCTTGATAAGCTGTGGGCAGATAGCTCAGAAATGGTCAAACAAACAAAGCATTGAGCCAAAGAAATTTATGCAGCAGTTGTCTGGGTCTAGAGTCACAGGTTTTTAACGTTTTGTTTACCAGCCCATGGGGACAGCAAAACTCTTGCAATTATTTTATTCTTTGATTCCTTTATCTGACTTTATCCTTCCTATCTTAATTTCAGTTTCTCTTCTCAGTAGTTAGGGGAAGTCATGTAAAGTTTTGAGAAAAGGAATATCATGGTCTGTTTCTACTTTGAAGAAATCACTTGTTATTGATTTGGAAAAACAAACAGTTGTACTGGAGGGAGGAAAGGCAAAGAGGAAGTAAAGAGGCTTTTGCTAGAATCTAGAAAAGAGATGATGGTATCTTGAACCAGGTGGAAGTGTTCCATTTGGTTATACACTGTGAATGAAATCAAATTAGAGACACGAAGGAATGAAAGAGAAAGGAAGAATAGAAGGAAGTCACCACACTATTTTCTTATATTCCAGCCTATGTAAGCAAAGTGGCTTATTGCTAATGCCATTCTGAGGAGACAAGATTCATAGTAAGGATAGGAGGAATGCTTAACAGCTGGACAAACTTATCAAATTAATTTATACATTTAATGAGTACTTGTGACCTTAAAATAGTAATAGCCTTTATATTGGGGGAGGAAGATAAGAAATACTAGTTCACCACTTAACATTCCATGTTAGCTGCCTGATCATGTCCTCAATCTTATTTAAGATGGAAATTATTGTTCTTAAAATCAGTACTTACAATTAGAAACTCATAAACAGTATTAATCATTAACATTATTTTGCTTTAGCCACCATTCTGAAAAATGAATGTTTTACTGATGAGAATTCTGTTAGTAAACAGAGTTGAAGACACATTAAGCTCATCGCACTTTGCAGAAAATTTGACATATTTAGTATTCTGAAAAGACTGAGTTAGATCTCTCTTTTACTTATAAGATTTTGGTTAGTATTCATTAGCCTTTTATCTAATGAAATCCCTAAAATACAAGTAAATAAAAAAAATTGCTAAACTTTCTTTTCTTTTTTTTTTTTAGTTTCTTCCCATTTTCTGTTCAGGCATAATTTGTCAATTCAGCCAAGGTAGCATACATGGCAAGGTAAATAGATATTTAGTTTGTGCCTGTATCAGAGAGTGCATGTTTCTCAGTACCTTGACTGTCCAGCCATGTTCCTAAGTAGCAGATGATGTCCTGGTAAAAATTAATAAACATGAATTTTAAAAAATGGTCCCTGATAGGGCAAGAACGGTATAAAGGAGTAATCTTGAAAGAAGATCATTTTCCCATGAAAGATTGTTTCCCAAGAAACCTTGTCTGATAGTTGGAAGAATGGATTTTTAGCATATTGTTCACAGATGGATGATGTCAGCAGTGGCTACAACCTTTTGTCTGGGGCTTCTGAGTTAGAATTGTGTCAGATTCATCTTTGGAGAATGATAAGGGAAATACTGTTACATATGATATCTCATTCATCAGTGGCATTTTTCAAGTTGGCAATTACATAAGCAGATGATATTTTTTATTTAAAAAAATGTGAGAAGTCACTTGGAGCCATCCTGAGTTATTCTTTCTAGAAAAGAAGATAGAAGAATCATTTCCAAGTTTGACTCCAATCTTCTAAAATAATTTAAACCTGAGTGTTTTCTTGACCTTGGTCTGCCAGCTGCTTGATCTGCCTCTCCAGACCTCATCCATCTATGATTTTCAAACCACCTGTCCAAATGGCAAGAGAAGCAGGAGAGAAGCTATGGCAAAAACAAACAAACAAACAAATTATATGTGAATGTCTCTGTGGACTCTTCTTTGGTAAGTTAATGTTGAATAAGTTAATGTTGAACAGAGGACACAAACCAAAGAGAAGCATCTTGCTCTACCAGGAAGATGCTGAAATGGGAACAAGGAAAAGGGTTTGAATTTCATTCACTGGGGGTATTGTATGGGCTAAATCATATTAAACATGTCCAGTTATAGTTATGTAGCAGAAGCTCAAACTTTTCCTTTCCTTGTCCCAACACTTACCTGAATTAATTGTGGCACTGGAAAAGTCAGAAACAGTCTGTGAAGTGAAAGAAGAGTTGAAAATGAAAATAGTACCTATGTAGTCTCTATATTGCCAAGGACAATTTTAGATGTTTAACAAAATTTTCACACACTATCCAGTTATCCCACTTTTAGATATTTACCTGAAGAATGAGAACACTCATTCAAAGAGTTAACACCTCTATGTTCTTCACAGCATTATTTGCAGTAGCCAAGAGTTGGAAACAACCTAAATGCCCAACAGATTAGTGGATAAAGAATATGTCATAAATGTACACAATGGAATACTAGTTGGATATAAAAAAATAGATAAACTTCTGCATTTGCCACAGCATGGATGGACCTAGAGGATAAATAAGCCATATATAAACATAGGGGTGCAGGTATTCTTTTGAATCAATGTTTTTGTGTCTTTTGGGTATATTACTAGGAGTGGGATTGCTGGACCATACAGGAGTTCTATTTTTAGTAGTTTGAGGAACTGCCACACTGCTTTCCATAGTGGTTGGACCAGTTTTCAGTCCCACCAGCAGTGCAGTATGTGGTACATATACAAGATGGAATACTATTCAGCAATAAAAAAAATAAACTAGAGTCATTCATAGAAACATGGATGGAGCTAGAAGAGATTATGATCAGCAAAATAAGAAGGCAAAAGAAAAATACCAGATGGTTTTACTCCTAGGAAGATTATAAGGGAACCAATAAATGACTAAGGAAAAGAATAATAACAATAATAAAAACAAAACACAACAAAAACAAAAAGAGAAGGACAAATTGGGATACTTTGGGGACGGGGGATGGAAATGGATGGAGGTCAGAAAGCACAAGGGACTGAGGTGATGAAACGGTAGTGGGAAATCCATGGGGACCACAATTAATGTCAAATATATAAAAATAAATAAAATAAGTCATATATAAAGAAAGACAGAAACCAAATGATTTCACTAATACATGATAGGGAAACAAAATAATGAACTAAGTTAAACAAAATAAAATTTTAAACTATAGAGGCAAATTAGTGGTCATAGAAATGCAAGGGGAGAGGAGATGGGTAATTCAGGTAAGAGGTGTCAATTGTATTGTGGCAAATATAATTGGAACTTCCAGTAGTTGACTGAATGTTGATGTTGATTTATAATGGTGTAATCCTGAAACCGATAGAATGTTATTTCAATATATTTTTTTAAAGATTTATTTATGCATACAAGAGTTGGGGTTCAGGCCAGAGTCATGGGAGGTGAGAGGATTCACTGGACAGAGTGGGGAGCAGAACATGCAGACTGACTGAACACACTGCTGAGGGGAGCAGTGGGCGAGGTAAGAGAGGTCTATCATGCCATGTGGGTCCCCTCCCTGGCCGGCGGCAGGGATCGAACTTGTGCTGCAGTGGATATGGTTTGCTTCATAGTGCGTTGCTTAACCCACTGTGCCACCAGGGAGGCCCTATTTCAATAACTTTTAAACAAAAAATATATTTACCTTGTCAAAATATTTTATTTAAACCTTATAACAAGATTTGTGTTAGTTATTATAGTCAAAAAACAAATGAGACATCCAAGACTGCAACTTTTAACAATTTTCCCCAGGTCATGCAAACTTTAAATGACATGTTTGAGCTTGTAGATTTAACTATCGAAGTCAATGAGAAAATGGGAAATAATACTCCTTTTCAATTTCTTTTTTTCTTCTCTTTTATCACTAAAATTGACTTGAATTTATTTATATTCTACAAAATATATGTGATTGTTTTTATATCATCCACCAGGAAAAACCCTATGAGGTTAAAATATAGCGCTTATTTTGGGGGAGAGGAGTCTTATATTAGCAAATCGGGGAGCACAAATTCAGGTTTAAACCAAACTTTGTTCCACTGAAGTTTTTGTTTAAGTGGTTTTTCACAGACAAAAGAGTGGGGAAGAGGGATAGAATTACAACTGTTTACCAAGAATTGGGACCGATTGCAGACTATATTCCTAGATTTCATTGGATTTTAGTCAGACTGGCCTTGGTTACTATGGAGAGAAGAGAAAGTAAAACGTTAAAAATATATATATATATATCTATCTTTGCACACTTCTCTGAGATAGCCAAGTTGCTAGAAATCTGTTCTTGTCAATCAGTAAATGTTGTTTTGTTTTGTTTTTGGAGACACCTATGAGGCTCTGTCAGCTGAGTTTGAAACTCATGGGAGAAGGCTCAAATTGCCAGGACTCCACTGGAAGAACACAGATAATCAAATATGTGGTGGTGGGATATTTGTGCATAGGTCAGATCTGCCTCCTCAGTACACAACAAATGCCTTTCCTGCAGAGTATATCCCTACTGTCTTTGATAACTTTAGTGCTCAGACTTCTGCACATGGCCAAATTGTCAGCCTGAACCTGTGTGACTGTAGGCCAAGAGGAATATAATCTACTACATACTCTACTATCTTCAGACAGTATCTTTGTCGTTTATTTTTTCCATTGGAAGCCCATCTTTTGTGCCAATGTGAGGTATCAGTGGCACCCAGAGGTCTCGTCATTGTCCTAATGTACCTGTTCTGGTGACTGGTAACAAAAGAGATCTCCAGAAATCTTGGAACAGTGAAGACAGTTAAGGAACAGAGCCTCATAACTACAACTTCTCAGCAAGGTACTTCCCTGTCCAAGTAGGTGGGCGCTGTCAGTATCTGGAATGTTCTTCCCCAATGCAGGATGTGGTTCAGGAAGTAATTCTGGAAGCTGCCGGAGTGGTGCCTTACTCTGCCACAAAGAAAAACACCAAGAAGTATGTCCTCTTATAGCTTTCCAGTTTTCTATTTGTGGATTGGCACTACAGAGAATAAGTGACAGTTTCTTTGGCAGCGTCTATCAACGCCAACATGAACCGTTTGTCTTTTCTTCTGGAAACTGTGGGTTTCAGGTTATTTGGTTTTTGGAAGAATGAAGATAGGCTGATTTGTATGTGGCTGCCTTGAAGTTTGGTCTGATCCTTTTCAAGGAATTTTGAGAGTGCATTTGTGTGTGAGTGTGTGTATATCTGTGTATGTCGTGTGTGTCTCTCCTGGCAAGGCAGTTAGAGGGGATATCACCAACTGTCGTTCTTTTCTGTCCTGACCAGGACAGAACTAAGCAGTGCAGCCTAATATTGCTCCTTGTTGGCTTTTACTTGTCTGCTTTTAAATCTGATTTCAGCTTTCCTTCTCATACTTACCAACAAGCAAATGCTTCACAGAAGGATAAGTTTCTCCACCTTTAAAACATTATCTTAAACTTTCTGAAACACTTTTTTTGGAAACCATTTTATGTGTGATTCCTGGATGTTCCAAATGTTGACATGTTCTTCCCATTCTTGAGGTGAGATATTGCTCCAAAAATAGTTAAGCAGTATTTCCTAAAATGCTGTGATATAGTAATAGATGTTCCTTGAAAGAGTTCTATGGTCAAATAAATCAGGAATCAGTGATTTAAATAAAGTAGAACTGGTTCCTCTATTGAAGGAATGTACAAACTTTAATAAGTAAGCAATGTTACCCACTCTTATTTCAATTATTATTATTATTATTATTATTATTATTATTTTTGGTACCATCCATCACCTGTTAACATCACTGGAACACAGTTTCAGAGATTAACAGGAACTAGGATAAACAGGAACTAGGAACTCTGATGGAGGATTGCCCGAGACCAACTCCGGTGATCAGGACTAAGGACAGGAACCCAAAAGAACCCAGAAATAAAGAAATGACAGACACAGAACAGAGCTTAAGAGAAGCAGGCTACAGGGGCCGCAAGGCCTCTTACTCTGCGTTCAAGCATCCAGAGTGCCAGGCACAACTCATTTTTATTAATACAAAGAGCCCCCTCCCCTCCTTGTAGTTATTACACAATGAATCATTCTCTTAGTATTTTTAGGTTCACATTTACCATCAAGGTTTTGTGTTATCAGGCTGTACTGCTCTCCCTTTTAATCTAGTTTACTCCCCTAGGCAATGGTTTTGCTGGCACAAGAAAGAATATCCTGACCTGTACACGGGTCAGTCTTTCAGCCATGCTGATCAGTCTTTTAGCCATGACCAGTCTTCCTGCCATGACCCAGATTATTTTTCCTTGTCTCAGCACTTTATACCTTAGGGGTCTCCAACAGAGGATGCTGCGGGAAAAAAATGTTCATGTGGTTCTGTTCTTCCTGTTTCCGTCCTCATGCCTTTCAGACAAATTCTGATCAGTCTGGATTTGTTACCAGTTTCTCAGATTTGGGAAAGGGGTTGGTCCTTAGTTTGATGGTGCATTGGATGTGGCATCTGATGGTCAGATCTTGTCAATTCTGATAGCACTATGGGCCTGGTGATTTGGAACTAGCAGTTCCAAAAAACCGTGTTTTCTGAGCGACCCTTTTTATTCTCTGTCTTCTACTACAAAAAGGACCACACAAGATTACTCCCTAAACAAAACAAAATAAAACAAACAAAGAAGATGCCAGGCTAGTCATTGTCTTGGAGCTCTGAGACCTCCCTCTACTCTTTCTTCCTTCTGCTTCCTTCCGCCAATGTGAGGTATCAGTGGCACCCAGAGGTCTCGTCATTGTCCTAATGTACCTGTTCTGGTGACTGGTAACAAAAGAGATCTCCAGAAATCTTGGAACAGTGAAGACAGTTAAGGAACAGAGCCTCTGAATCACTCTACAGGCTGTCTTTCTCTCTTTCTGTCCCTGCTTTCTCTGTATGGTGTGTGCGTGTGTGTGTGTTCCTTTTGAGGTCCAGTAGTTGCTCCAAGAGAGTGGGGCTATGTTGGATCCCTATCTCCATGACCCAGGACTGTCCACCTGGTGATGATTTGCTGGAGTTGTTCAGCCTGCTCTGGAGCGTAAGAGTCATAATTCATGTGTCAATGGGACAGTTGAAATGTGTCCTGTTTCTCCTTATTTTACATTGTGTTTTTTACCTTCTTCATTTGATATAGAAGGAAAACTTACTTCTTTGTCTGACAGGTAGTGATTGGCAGTTCCAGCATGCACATGCCTTCACCCTGCCAAAATAGCCTTGCATTTTTGAGTTATTAGGGAATGGAGCCAAAAGAATCACATAACCTCCTGCTGTGGTGGGTGAAGTGTCTGTGATTTGTTCTGTGATAGCCTTGATATTTCTCCTTGATATTCTATGAAGACAGTAACCTCGGGCTCACTGAACCTGCTGGAAAGAGTTGCCAGTTATGATAATAATTTCTCACGAGTATGTTTTATTAGCAAAAGTATGTACAATTCAGTACTTGGAACATACACTAACATTTATTTGCCATTTATCTGAAATTCAAATTTCATGGGGCATCCTGCATTTTTTCTGCTAAATCTGGCAACTTTTATATTAGAAAACTGGAACCTGGAGCTCAAGCTGATATCAGATATGGTATCTGTATCAAGAAGAGGAAGGTAAAGCAAACTATTTTCTTTCCCTTTTCTTCTCCTCAGCATAAAGTGCTTTTTTTTCTTTTGTTGTTCCTTCATCAATGCACCCTTTACTTCATATAGTACTTTTTGATGTATATTTCATTGATTGCTTTGAGCAATGGAGGGTCCATCAGTGTACCATCATATCACCAGTGCACCATCACCTCAGTCCCCCATTCTCCTATCTGCCCTCAACCCTCCCCCTCTTCCCTCCCCACCAAGTGTCCCCAATCTGTCCTTGTCTTTTCATTTTTGGTTTTCGTGTCTTTATTGTTATTATTATTATTGTTCTTATTCCTTTCCTTGATCCTTATTTGGTTCCCTTATATTCCTCCTAGGGGAGAAGCCATCTGGTATTTGCAATCCCACTCCTAGGAATATACCCAAAAGACACAAAAACACTGACTCAAAAGAATACCTGCACCCCTATGCTTATAGCAGCACTCTTTACAATAGGTAAGACCTGGAAACAACCTAAATGCCCAAAAACAGATGAGTGGATCAGGAAGCTGTGGTACATATACACAATGGAATACTACTCAGCAGTCAAAAAAGAAAAAACTAGACGCATTCATAGGAACATGGATGGAACTGGAAGGGATTATGCTCAGCGAAGTAAGTCAGAAGGAACATATGCTTTTAATCTCAATTTTAATATATTGCACTGTATTTTCCCATTGTATGACCCAGGGCCTCCTGTGTGTGGGAGAGCAGAAGTAGGGAGGGAAGGTTATTGGGGGTGGCAGGGATTCTGTATGAGCAAGTGTAAGTGTGTTCACTGAGGGTGGCCCTCCTCAATAAGGTCCAGTAGCACTTTGGAAAGTGGGGTTCCTGTTATAGTAGTGTGCCGACTGCAGGAGCCATTTGCCTGTGAGTATGTGTGTGTCCCTGCCCTTGTGAAGAGTCACTGCATTTTCCCCAAAGCAGCCAAATGAGCACATATTGTTCAAGGTTTACTAGTATTAGGATACGTTGATTGATGCCATCTGCAGTGCTATAAGACTTTTTGGTTGAAATTGGCTGTCACTGGGGTCTCTGGGAACTGAGACCCCATAAATATAAAATTTTTTATAATATAAAAATATTATAAAAAGATAAAATCATTTCAGTCAACCTGAAGATCCCTTTTACAATGTAAAATGAACATCTTGTAGTCATGTGTATTGTTTGAGGAATTCCATGTATTCCATTCACAGTGTTTGTTTCTAGCATATGCATATCCAGACATGTAGCAATAATAGCCTTTAGTAGACGATCTCTATGGTCCCTTCAAATGTAATGATTTACATGTAGAATTGATTGCCCTGGTTATTAGACAGTTAGGATCATGCAGGTAAACAATTTGTCAGTGTTACTTAGAATATTAATCTGGGCTTCCCTGGTGGCACAAGGGGTTAAATTGCAGCACTAAGAAGCTATCCGCAGCCACTGCAGAGCAAGTTTGATGTCCGGCCAGGGAGCTGACCCACATGGCACAGCAGACCTCTCCTGTCTTGCCTAATGCTCCTCTCTGTAGTGTATTTCAGTAGATCTGCCTTTTCTCCTCTCCACTCTGTCTCTGGTAAATTCTCTCACCCCCCCGCACCTCTGGCCCTGTATCCCAGTTACTGGATCTATTAATAAATCAGTCTTAAAAAAAGAAACGAAATGTCAATCCAAGGATTATTGGTTTAAGTATTATTAATAAGGCTGACGCAAGGGACAAACATTTGCAGTGACTTACTACTACCCTCCTCTCAGCAAGTGTATCTCCTACGGTCAACTGACATAAGTCTAAGCAGTCCTTCTGAGATGTGTGGGAAGTCTTGGAGAAAGGAAAGGTAGGATTTCCCAGCCCCCAAAGACATTGCTCCTTTCATATAGCCTCTTCTGCAGCAGTCACTCTTAGTTATTCAGTAAAGCTTTTCTGTCTTTGCCCTGTCACTCCTACGAGCCATGGCCGCTTTCTAATCTTGCTAGTATCTGTTAATCCTTTGTTAGCTGCCCAGCCCTGCTCATACCACTGTAATAGTTCCTTCATTAACAAACTTTCAGTTATCTTTTTTGGTAGGCCATCTATTTCCTGCTGAGATTCTAACTTTTTCTATTTCCCACACTCTACCCTCATTATCTCCTTCTTAATGGACATACTGACTAGTTTCAGTCAACTCAGCTCCAAACACAACTCATCTCAACCTGTTCCTTCCACCTGTTTTCTCACTCTTTTAAAAACACCAGGCACCTGGGTGTCATCTTAGCTCTCTCCATCTCACTTCATCTAGTTCATCACTAACATACATCAGTTTTTCTTCATAACAGTTTCTGAATTTACTTTTTCACTATCTGCATAGTTTCTGTACTCATTATTTGTCAAGTAATTTACCTGATGATGAACCCATCTGCCACTAGCATCTTCCACTCTCCTCTTCCACTGTTTTCATTTCTTTCACAATCATATTCTACAAACAAAAATTTGTTCTTGCCAGTATACTCTTATAATCAATCAATGATGTCTTGTTAATCTAAAGATAAATTCTGAACTCCTTAGCAAAGCATATAAGCTTTTTTTTTTTAACAGTCTTAGACCTTTACTTGAAACTCCCTCGTAAGAAATCTGTATTTCTGTATAACCAAATATCTTTTTTTTTTTTGCAATATTCACTTTATTGAGGAGGTCTGGAATGTACTCCCAATAACTCAGAGGGGTGCCTGTATTCTTTATTTTATTTTTAAAAATTTAATTAATTAATTATATTTGACATCGTTTATATTCCCCAGGGAGTACTCACCACCATTCCACCTGTGCACCATCACCTCAGTCCCTTGTGCTCTTTCTGCCCTCATCCCTGTCTTTGCCTTCCCCTCCTTCCCCTACCCCACCATGGTCCCTTTGGTTTATCTTGGTTTTTTGGTCTTGTTGAGTTTTTTGTTTGCTTTTGGTTATAATTGCCCAATTCCTTGAGCGTATTTTCTTAATTTTGGGCCTTCCTGGGCGCAAGGGGTTGAGCGCCACACTATGGGGCTTCCACAGCCACTGCAGAGAGAGTTGGATCTCTGGCTAGGGAGAGGATCCACGTGGTACAGCAGACCTTTCCTGTCTCCCCTCTACTCCCTGCAGCAGTGTACCTGAGTGGATCTGCTTGTTCCGTCCCCCATTCTGTCTTTGGTGAATCCTCTCATTCCCCGCACCTCTGGTCTATACCCCAACTCTTGTATGAATAAATAAATAAAATCTTTTTAAAAAATACAGTTAAATCCATACATTTGCATTTGTACATTAATTTCCTTTGCCAAGAATATATCTAATGCATAGCAGTCTTTGAAGTCTTATCTCTAGCATCATGTTCTCTAGGAAGCTTTCCTAGACAACCCCCATAACTAACTTAGGTACATTTAAATGTTCTACTAATCCCCCGAGGTGACAGCATGCCACAGGGCAATGTGCTTTGTTTCACTGTATGAAATATCTATATTAAGTTGAAAAACAGTCAAAATCAATTCAATGTCTACTAATGTTTAGATGAGTGGATTAATTTATCATAAACCAACACATCTCATTCTTACCAGTTGCTCATGCCCTTGAGACCTTTCTTTGTGTCCCTGGCATTTTTTGTGACTTCCCAATATTAGCATGCACTTTAAAAGTTTTCTGTCAAAATTAATAAGGGTCTTTGTGCCCTCTAAGCTTTTCCCACCTCCCAAAATAGAAGAATTGTAAAATGTTCACAAGATTGCTTCCCTTGTCCTTCCCATTCTTTTAGTATTGGTTATTCTGGTTTAAAAAAGGGGTCTCCCTGGTGGCACAGGGATTAAAGTCTTAGCACTATCAAGCTTTTGCAGGTGCTATCAAACTCACTGTGGCATGAGTTCAGCCAGGGAGATGAGCCACATGGCACAGCAGACCTTTAAAACTCTCTTGCCCACTGCTCCCCTTTTAAAGTTATAAGCAGTGCATTTCAGTAGATCTTCCTGTTCTGCTCCCCACTCTTTCTCTGCTGAATCCTTTCACACCCCATCCCCCACCTGTGGCCTAGATCCCAGGTCTTCTATGCATAAATAAATAGTTATTTTTTTATAAATAAATAAATAAGGCCCATTAGGTGTCCTGCAAAGCCTCTGATGGGCCTACTTTATCTCCTCTCTGCCTATTTTAGCCTATTTTAATTATACTACTTCATTGTGAAGTCACCAGACTTTTCATCTGAATTCTGTAAATCTCCTTCTGTCTAATCTTTAGGTGGAATCTGACAGTAATGTCACCCCTTTCCCACATTATTCCTCTACATCCCTGGCACTGCTCAGTTTCTGTGAAAATATTAATGAACAAATTAAGTTCTGAATCGGCACTAAGAAAACAGGATAGGTATAGTGTGGTCAAAAAGGAGGGATGAGAACCTCTGGATTACTGAAAAAGAATTTTTAAGCAATTCTTATTACGTGTTCTCCCTGGTGGTGCAATATGAGGTTAAGCAACTCACTATGAAGCAAACCATAGCCACAGCAGCACAAGTTCGATCCCTGCCTCCAGCCTGGGAGGTGACTCACATGGCCCGGCAGACCTCTCCTGCCTTGCCCGCTACTGCCCTCAGCAGTGTATTTCAGTTGGTCTGCCTGTTATGTTCCCCATTTTGTCTCTGGTGGATCCTTTCAGCCCCCACACCTTTGGCTTGTACCCAAGTTCTTGTATATATAAATAACTAAAACTTTAAAAAGAAAGAGTTTTTTTTTTAATTATGTTAGTAATAAATAGGGGAGGAAGCTAAGCTTTCTCCAGAACTGACAAATGTGGTGGAAGAGAAGCAGTAGAGAAAATGGACCTTCTTCTACCAGTTCACCTGCCTTGGAGTTGACCCATCCTATCAGCAGCGATAGGCTGTTCAGTGCCTGCAGTATAGCTTCACCCTTTTCTTTCAGGAAGTGCACTCTCTGATGAAGCGTCTGTGCATAAGGGTCCAGAAGAAGGAAACCCCCTTGGTGAAGCCCAGGTGATGAAGAGGAACATGCTAGTCACGATCACCTGGCCTGAGTTAGGTGCAGCATAGTGAGAATCTATAAACCAGTTTGAAATGAAGCTTGAGATGATGGATAATACCTAGGTGAGTTAATTAATTAGTGAGTTACTCACTATAGCTATGTGTGGAAATAACCTAAATGTTCATCAGTGGGTGACTGAATAAGGACAATGTTGTATATAAACATACTTCAGTCTAAAGAAAGAAGGAAATTCTGCCCTATGCAACAAATTAGAGAAACCTAGAGGATGCTATTATAATGAATGATCCAGTTACTAAGATAGATTAGCAAGATGCGATTTCTATGAGGCATAGAAATAAAAAATAGTGTAATTCATAGAAATATGATTGCCAGGGACAGAATTAGAGAGAAATGGGCAATTACTCAATGGGTAGACAGTTTTAATGACACAAAATGAATAATTTCTAGATACCTACTTTAGAGTGATGCACTTATATTACTGTATTGAACAGTAAACATTTTAAAAATATTTGATGACAGTAAAAAAAAACCAGGAAAATTAAAAGCGATGTTCATGTTGTTTTAATGGTATGAAACCCCTAGAAAAACTTTGAAAATATTAGAAATATTGCTCTAAGTCAACATTTTGAGCTTATAAAAGGAAACAAATAAATAAAAATATCTGGTAGACGGCTTATCTGACTGGAGGATGTTCCAGGCCTCAGGGAGTCTCTGGACCAAAGTCAAAGAACAAAGTAAAAAATATCAAATGTACTCTGTATTCTTCTAAAGTTCTTCCTCTTTTTTCTCCTCAGTTTTAAATATCCTGATTCAAATGCAATACTATTGCTACATTCTCTCCTACTTTTAATTGTTATTGAGTACTACTTGCTTGCTTCTGTTACTGGCTAACTAGAGGTAATATACTTATTCATTGTCTCATCTAATCTAATTTGGACGTAAATGTCTATATCAGCATCTTTCTCATATTAAGCTATGATATATACCACAACAACAACAACAACAACAAACACGCATACATCTGCATGTGTAATCTGTGGGAGATTAGGTTCCAAACAGATTATAATTAATTGAATGTATTTGTGAATTATTAGAGAAAAATGATAAATACTCAAGAATAAAAGCTTCAATAATCAACATTGCATAGTATTAATGTTACATGTTATTTATATTTTATTAGATCTAAACATCTACCACTGCTACTACAATAACTACTACTACTGCCGCTGTTACTGAAGTTGCTGACTTTGAGGAGCATACTCTGTTTCAGACCCAGTGTACTTCATGTACATGTTCTCATATAATCCAGGCAAAAACCTCCAGTCAAAGTAAATCACTGTTACTTCCTTGAAGACCTCTTGCACTTTCCTGTATAGGTAAATATACTGTCCCCTGTACCCTAATGTGGTCATGCACATAATGATGTTTCAGGTAGTGATGGACCATCTATACAACAAGGGTCCCTAATTCATACTGCCTAATGTGTGAGTTTATATTTTATGATCACTGAGTAGTATTCGGTTGTGTGTGTAGACCGTATCTTCTTGGTGCTTTCATCTGTTTTTGGTCACGTAGGTTGTTTCCATATAGTAGTTATTGTAAAGAGTGCTGCTATAATTATAGGAGTACAAATCTCCCTTCAAATTAGTATTTTTTTCAATATATTTTTTAAAGATTTATTTATTTATGCGTACAAGAGCTGGGATATAGGCCAGAGGTGTGGGCGGTGAGAGGTTTCACCAGAGACAGTGGGGAGCAGAACAGGCAGACTGACTGAAGTACACTGCTGAGGGGAGCAGCGGGCGAGGCAGGAGAGGTCTGCCACACCATGTGGGTCCCCTTCCTGGCCGGCAGCAGGGATCGAACTCGTGCTATAGTGGCTGCGATTTGCTTCATAGGGTGTTCCTTAACCCACTGCGCCACCAGGGAGGCCCTAAATTAGTATTTTTGAATAGAAGAGTGGAACTGCTCTTAACCCATCTTGCCTAGTGACATCACAGACACCTTTCACTCCAGCAGTAGCCTCACACATCTTCTTTTCAATGTCCTTTGATAGCATCACTTTTCCTTGTGCTTGATTTGAACTTGTATTTTTTGTTTCACCTGTTCCCTAACATACTATCAGTACAAAATCCCCTGATAATCTTACATTTATACAGCGACAAAATTGCCAAGAGACACAGCTCAAAGAAATATGTCTGGTTAACTGACACATGACTATTTACCTTTCTTTCGTTTCTATGGCCAACTTCAATGGAGCCTTTCAAATTCTGTTTTGTGGAAATCTTTTTTTTTTTTTTTGCCATGAAAATATCATAGATTAATGAATAGCATGTAATTACAATATGCAAATCCACTGCAAGGTGATATTTCATAAATCTGTAGTTCAGCAGGCATCTGATCAAGATTCTTATTGATAACATCAAAATCTCACCAATACTTCAATGATTAATAATTAATTAATAAGTTAATAAGGGAAACATAGTAATGGTTTTATTTCATTAGTTATAACAAAATAATGACCATTCACCATCTCAACATCTTATTATAAATCAACATCTATATATACTACATTCTGCTCACCATCAAACATTCTGTTTCCATTCTTCTGCTACTTTTGAAAATATGTAATTCTGTCATTTGCAACAATATGGATGAACTTAGAGGATCTTATGTTAGGTGAAATAAGTAAGACAGAGAAACAAAACAAAACAAAAACAAAGTCATAGACTAGGAAAACAAAATAGCACTATCAGTCACAGATGGGAAAAGCAGTTTGGGTAAATCAGGTTAAAGACATGGAAATCTTTTTGGGAAGTCTTCTGAGATAAATCTCTCACCTACATCCTTCTGCTGTCTCTCTTTTTTCCAGCAAATACATATTACTGTATTTGTAGAATGAAAAAAATTGTTATCTCTAAAACTTTTCCTATTCATATAGTATATTTTACAATACTTGAGAAATTCATGGCAAAGAATTGCTTGCTCAAATTGGCTCAGACCACCTTATTTATTAAGTTTAATGTTTTTTTTATTGGATTTTATAGGTAAAATATGATATTATTAGATTTATTTTTTACTTTAATTTGGTAGTACAGCTTTCTTTTTCTTGACTCAGAATTTTATCTAGGATGTGAAATACTTTATTGAATAATAGCTAGAATGTGACTATGTGTTGGTTAATGCAGAACAGTTCAGAAATAAGTGGTTGTTCCAAATAAAGTCATCAACCCAATATAAGTGTTGTTTATACTCAGTGCTCAAAAATTATTCTGCTTAAACCAGAAATTACAGTCGCTTTAGAAATTGTACCTATACCCATACATCGTCAATTCCTTATTTAATGAAAATTCTAATGTTTTTCTGTTGGTATCATGGTTGCTAGAACTTTGTGATAATTTTTCTCTTGTCTTAAAAATTTCCCCTTTATATTTAGTTGCTATTTCACTTTATTTTAATCAGCACTTTGTATTATATTTTATCATATATTTTTTCTTTTCAATGTTTTATGAATTACATTTTTCTCTTAAATGTAATAAACTACATTAATCAATTTTTCTTCTTAAAATTTTAGGGTAAACTAATTGGTCATGATGTATTACCAGTTAATTAAAATTCATGGTTTGATTTATGTCTACATTATCTGGAATTTTTACATCTATTTTTATAAGTGCTGGTGAAGACATAAAGAAATGGGAATCCTCTTCCAGTAGGGGGGAATGAATATTGGTGCAGCCTTTATGGAAAGCAGTAAGAAAGGATCTTAAAAGAATAAAAATGGATCTGTCAAACAAATATATGACAAGTAGTTGTTTGCCATGAATTGCTCATGAGTACTGTAAAATATACTAAATGAAGAGGAAAATTTTTCGAGATAAACCATTTTTTTTTAATTGTACAAATACAGTAAAGTGTATTTGCTTGACAATGAGAGAGTAAAGAGACAGGGTTTAGGTGAGAGATATAGCTCAAAAGACTTCCCAAAAGTTTTCCACAAAACAGAATTTCAGAGGCTCCACAGGATTTGGGTAGAGGGATGAGAGGTAAATATAGTCACATGTCATGTAAGGACCAGACATTTCTTCCAGTTGCTTGTTTTTTTAATTTACACATACATATTTTACATCATTGTTCATTTATGTGCAAGCTACGCTTGTATGCTTTTTCCTTTTAGGTGTACCCCCCATAAATCTGTCTTTAGGCAAGTTTGTGGTTGTGTAAATGCAACATTATCTGGGGATTTTGTATACTTAGGGGACAGAAAGAACAAACCACAAGTTCAAATCAAGCGCGAGGAAAAGTGATGCTATCAAAGGACATTGAAAAGAAGATGTGTGAGGCTACTGCTGGAGTGAAAGGTGTCTGTGATGTCACTAGGCAAGATGGATTAGGAGCAGTTCCACTCTTAGGCATCTACCCGAAAAATTCAAAAGTACTTATTTGAAAGGAGACGTGTACGCCTATGTTTATGGCAGCACTATTTACAATAACCAGCATATGGAAACAACCTGCATGACCAAAACAGACGAGTGCATCAAGAAGATATGATCTACATACACAATGGAATGTTACTCGGTGATCATAAAACGTAACCTCATGCAATTTGCGTCAACATGGCTGAACTAGAAGGGATAATGCTAAGTGGAATAAGTCAGAAGAAGAAAAATAAATTCCAGATGGCGTCTGATATGTGGAATATAGAGCAACCAAACTAAGGGTTAGATAAAGGCAAGCTTAAAAACTAACCCTTGAAAGCTGGATATAGAACTGGAATAACCGGATAGGGAGGGTGGCAATTAGTAAAAACAAAGAGTGAAGGAAGCAGATGAACTACTGTGGACTATGAATGATTCTGTGGTGGGTTCACTATAGTGGTAATACCTGATGGGGTTTGGGGAGAAATCTTGTTACCTCCATTAAAAAAAATCATATATGTATATATTTTTTAAATAAGACATAAGATTACAGAAATTGTCTTACCCTGCTTTTGTGTCCCTTCTTATCTGACATTTTTGTTTATTTCTTTTATTTATTTTTTTTCCTGTTCTTTCTTGCTTCCCTTCGTGGTCTGACCTGTATACTGAGATTATAAAATGCTCATAACATGATTGTTACAGTTCTATGTTTTTCCATGTTTTATATTTATATAAAATATGGAGTGATGAAATTCACCTGTAAAATTTAAGATTATGTTTTTAAAGAGTTAGATATTTAGGAATTTCCTTTCATAATAGCCTGCCGTTTTTAGTCTGAGTTTTGTATTTGTTCTAGTTTCAACTGATGACATATTTTGCTTGAATAATTTTTATTTCATCTGTGTTTTCAAACTTAGTGTAAAGTTTTACTCAGAATTTTCTCATATATATGTACAGTCTATATACTTATATAGCTGTGAATATTTTTCATTATAGTGTTAACTATGATTTTTCTCTTTTACTTGATTAAATTTAACAAAAGTCAATTATTTCAGTCTTTTCAAATTAAAACTCTGCCTTTCATGATCACTATTAAATTTCTGTTAGATTTTTTTCAGATATTAACTTGATTAAATCAATTTTAATTATCTGTACTGTCTCCCTTTTACTTTTCAATATCCTTAATATTTATTTTCAGTCTATTTTTTAATGTATACATTTATCATGAAATATTTTCCTTAAACTACTCTTTGGCTGTACATGCAAGTTCTCATTAATATTCATTCATTTCTATGTAGATTGCGATTTTAGTTAAGTGCTTACAATCAAGTGAAGGTATTTCTTCTGGATATCTGGGTTTTTTTAATTATAAAATTTCATGTTTTATAATCAGTAAACATAACCTGTATGATTTTTGGATTTAGGAATTTCAGATTTCCTTTTTGGTCAAACCTAAGGTTGATGCCTTCAGTCACTTCACAGATGATGAGAAGAATGTCTATTCGCTATTTAACATGAATAAAATTCTAAATAAATTTGTTTGATTATTCTTTGTTACTTCTTGATTCCTTTAAATTTTGATTTTTTTCTTTTGACTTCTTTATGAATTTGTGAATTAAATATATTAATGATGTCGATTATGATTGTGAATATTTTTCTTGTGTTTCTGTTAGCCTTCCCTAAATATTCTGAAGCCCTATCATTAAGTACATATTTCCTGATCATTTTGTTTTATGAGTAGATTTTTATCAATTAAAATGTATTTGTTGCCCTTTCCATAATTTTTCTTTTGAATTATTTCTTATTGGGCATTAATATTTCTATATTTGACATTTATTTGTCAATATTTTGCCTTTATGTCTCTCAGTGTTTTGCAAATACTGGGACTATACTGGGTTAAATGATGCTGCTTGTTCAGCAAATGTTGTTACTCATGACACAATTGCATTTCCTTTTTATTTTGCCTCTAAGTTTCCTTGGGTTTTTAACCTGCTGGTTGCTCTAGTCATTATCACATTTTCTTTGGTGTCCTGATTCCTAACTTGGCTATTAGGACTCTCAGTCCCCTCTTATTTCTTAGAATTGAATTTGGTGATTTTTACTTCTTGCAATGAGCTAGAAAGTATTTACACTAAGTTCTTACATGCTGGCTGGATAGAGTTAGCCAGGAATTTGATGATGATTTTACTGGGCTAATAGGTCTAGTATTGTTTCCTCAGAATAAGCTGTTTTCTGTGTGTGTGTATGTGTGTGTGTGTGTATCAGGGTGTTTCATTACTTCCTGTCTAGTGGGGTGAGTGCACTAGCTCTTCAGGAAACTATGTGACAGAGAGTAGTACCACCACATACAGAAAAGTAAAACGTGGACATCATTATTCTGAACTCACAGGAGTAGATATGTACTAGTGTTATATATGTCATGGATGTACCCATATAACTTTTATCATTTATAAGGCATTATAAATAAGAGAACAAATGAAAAAAAGATTCTAAAATAACTGTAGCATAATAATCTGATAGCCTTTTGCTAATCATGGAATACAGTTTACTGATTACTTGAAATCTGTTTATATTACTGTCTCACGTATTGCTTCACAACAGGCTGTTGAATTTAAGGAAAAAAAATAAATATGTCTGATAATATATATATATATATATGTATATGTATGAGAAAAGAAATCTGTTTTATTCTGACTGAGTTTGGGGAAATCAGAAAACGTGAAGAGAGTGAATAATAGCAACCAAGCAACACTTCACTTGGTTTAGTGAAATGGCTCTGTTAGGTGAGGCTTTACTTGTACTAATTCATGTTTTCCACTCTAAAAAGCCTTGAAAGATAATCATGGCAATAACAGTTAATTTTTAAGACTAAAGGAAAGAGTATGTGCAAATTATTAATTTTATGTCATAGCAATTCCAAAATGCCAAATGTATTACATGAAACTCTACTCTGAGAATGTTATTCATTAAAAACAAAACAAAAATAAAACCTTCAGAGTTAATGAATATTAGCATAATTAAAGAGTGGTAAGTCTGAGGTGAAGATAGTCATTTACTTAGAATTATTGTGTTATCCAAACTTTAAACCTTTAATTTTATGAAATGACTATTTATAGTTCCAAAGAAAGCCAATTTACTATATGACATGATTCTGAAAGGCATACCATTCATTACTTTATAGCATGTGTCCTGTTATAGAAATGTGATCATTATGAAAAGCTCTACTTTATGTCAGTAAGTGAAAGTACAAATCATAGATAAATAATTCAAATATGTCTGGTATATATATCACATGTTAGGTCTGTTTATACATATGTCATATGCCTCGAAAAGACTTAAATGTCCTCATGAAAGTAAAATTTTAGAAAATATCTATCTTTTGGAGGTTGAATTTTTCTATAATAGTTTTGGTTTAGGATTCTAAGAATGTTCATACAAGTTTAGTCTTTGTTTCTTGATAGGATTTATCTACGACAATAATGCCTAAAAATAATAAACAGGATGAGATTTAGTGTCTGATCTAAAATTTTGAAATGCTTTAGAAAAATGTAAATGCTGCTTTTGCTTAAGGAGATACTTTCATCAATATAGTTCTATATACTTAGCTAGCAAGCTAACTAGCATTAAAAAAATAAATTGGAATTGTTTATTTTCTAAAAAAAATATATCATTCTTGTATTCTTTTGTGGTACAACCAAAAAAAATATTCATTCTGTGGTACTTAAGGTCAATTTTATAAATTATTCTAAATGGAAAGTCCTAGGATGTATATCAGTTCAACTCTCAATAAATTTCTTTCCTAATGATATATGCTGTGAATTGGACAATAATTTTTATAGTTCCACAAGTAATTTTGGACATTACATATCTAGGATGTTTGCAGAATATTAACTAAATAATACACTGCTGTCACTAATTCCAGATAGTATCTATTGAGCGTTGATCATTTACAAGAAGTGTTGGAAATGAAAGAAATCTCACTGTTATTGTAACTCACTACTGTATCTAAGAAGAAAGAATAGGGGCCTCCCTAGTAGCACAAGGGGTTAAGGCGCAGCACTGTGGAGCTATCCACAGCCACTGCAACACTGTTAGATTCTCAGCCAGGGAGGGGACCCACATGACACAGCAGAACTCTCCTGCCTCGCCTGCTGCTCCCCTCAGCAGTGTGTTTCAGTCTGTCTGCCTGTTCTGTTCCTCACTCTGTCTCTGGTGACTCTTTTCATCCCAGCACCTTTGGCCTATACCCTTGTTCTTGCATGCATGCATAAATAATTTTTTTTTTTAAAGAAAGAATCAGTTATAGAGAAGTCATGGTAATTTATACAAGGTCATATGGGGCATGGATCATGACTTAATTCAGGGTAATTTCTATTGTCTATTGGTGTTGACTCATCTTCCATCAGTCTATGGAGTCATATGAGACTCTTATCTTTAAAGATAATTTACTGTATGTTTCTCTACAGAGCTCACCTCAATGATAAGTTTATATAAACATATGTACATTTGTATTACTTTAAAATAAGAGACACTGAAAGAGAAGAATCTGAGAAAGCACAGGAAAGTTTCGTTTTTCAAAGATCAAATATATTTTGCATATATATAAGATGTGTGTGTGTATGTATATAACTGATGTAAACAGTGCAATGGATGGAAGTCAAGAGACGATACATTATTTTATAAAACTACAGTGTATTTCTTATTCACAAATTAGGTATCTGACTTACTTTCTCCCTTCAGGTTTTAGCTAACTTGTGTTTAGGGAGTGTAAATTTTCTAGGAATTGATAAATATTTTAATTTTAATGCAGTTTAAGAAATAATTTTTTGGGGAAATTCTATGTAGGTATGTATATACATACAAACAAAAACATGTACACAGAAACATATATAGATGAACTCAAAAATTAAATATCTATCTAAATGTGTGTATGATTCTATACAGACATACACATACACACAAAATTTATTTTCCTTTGTGATTGATCTTATCTCAGCATAGTTAATTGTGCAGCTATATCTGCAATAAACATTAGTATCTCCATATATTAATTAAGGTATAGCTCTTATATGTTTCTTGCTCTTTTAAAACAGTATTTATGTCTTAAAATGTTTTTGTAGGCATTTTTAGGGACAATATCTCTAGTTGGTTTGTGGTTGATTTATATTTTCATTTTAATATATTGTTTTTAGGTTACTTTGTAAACCCCAAAAATCAAAATGTCAATCATTTAGAATTTAAGATTATTAGTATGGATATTTGGGTCTTAGAAAACACTATTAAGACAGCATTCTAAACATTTAAGGGGAAGAATCTTAAAGTCATATCATAATGTCTTTTTTAATATTTTTCAAAAAGTAACCGGCTTCACAAACACCATCTATAACATGATTTAGACAACTGAGAAACAGGCAAGTATATTTTAAAATGCCAAAATAAAACACATTTATACAAGTACAAAGTGAAACAATACTGATAAAAATGTTAAACTTTATGAAAAAAATCATTTGCAATTCACATCAAAATAATTTAACATTCTCTATTGTTTTAATAGTACAAGCTGTAACAACAGAAAAAGAACAGATACACGCACACCATTTTAAAACCAAATCAGTTTTAAGTGCAGAAAAAAATAAGTACAATCACTTGTAGCCCACACAAATCTTTTAGGATTGGCACCATCTCTCTAAAACATCTATATTCTATATAGATTTCTAAGTACAACACCACCAGCAGCTGCCATTGAATTCTAGAAATACACATAATATACATAGTATATTTGTTCACATTGGGAAGATCAGTGAAATTCAGCCAACTATTTTATGCCTGCCTCATTCTTCAACAGATTACAGAGACTCTCCCAGGCCTCAGACCCTCTTTAAAGTGAGTTCTGACTTATCTTTATGTTTTTCACTGATCTGTATTTTTTCACAGTATAAAATTGTAAATGTTAACTATAGGGATTCTGACAGCTTGAGGGTTATTAATAAGCTGTGGCTAAATGTGAACTCAGATAATACCTTTGAAGTCTCCAAAACATGTACATTTTTGCTGGGAGACTAGCATAGGAAATTTTTTTTTCTTTTTCTTTTTTTTCTTAAAAAGTGCTTAGTTCCTGGTTTGGAAGTCACAGAATTGCAGCACAGCTATTACATAATTCATTTACAGTCCAAAATAGCTCTATTCTTCCTGATAACTTGCTGGTAACAGCAGCAGCTTGAGAAAGACTGTTACTACTAAAGATTAGCACATTCAGGGATTTGCTTTTTTCTCTTTGCTTCAGTCACATATCATGTGATTTTCCTTTCCATACTCCCTTTCTTTTCCCCAACCCTATGTCAGATTGCTGGTTCATCTCAATCCCAATATGATCTTCTCAGGCTGAAACCCACTCTTCCCCCAAAATAGAAGAGTGGACTATTTAGTCTGATAGTCTACATAACTTGATTAAACCAGGTCTTCTTTTCACATCCTGGGACAAAACTGTCCTTTAGGGCCACTTTTCAGAAACTTAGCATTTCACTGTGCTTTTCACTTCCATTTAGTCGCTCTGGTCCCAACTGAATTATCACTGGGCACCAGGAAAAGAATGTTTTCAAGGAAATTCAATGAAATAGGTATCCAAATGAATTGTGAAGTTCATAGCCTAGCCCTAAAAAGAATATTCAGTTCTCTTTGTATTGTAGATTTATTGTTTGGAACCTGGTTTTAGAGTTGGCAAAGAGACAGAGTTAGCATCATTCCAAAATAAAAGATCCCAAGAATGCATTACTAATAATATTATATATTATACAATATGTTGAATGAAGAGGATAATAGAAACACAGAGCAAGTTACATCTTGTTCTCCTCTAATTGGATAAACTATTTTCCTTATAACAATTATTTCATATGGAAGTATCAGGTGGTAAGTTATTTGCATCAGGTTAATTTCTAATGAGTTATCTCATATGGTAATGTTCTTTTAAAATAACTGTGTATCAGAAAATTTAGAAAAAAATTTCATCATGGAGAAGGTTTTAAAGATGTTTTTCTATTGGTCAATAAAGTGAGAATAAAATGGAAACCAACATAAAGGATTTATGAAATGAATTTTGAAATTTAGAGAGTAAAACATATTTTAAAAGGTTTCAATGCCTACCAAATCCAAATAGTAATTCCCAGGAGATTGCCATCCTTTTGATGAGGATTCGGGGGTTTTAATACTTCAAAATATTTACAATTGCTTTTCAAGTAGAGGCAGACGTTTGCTTTCAATGAAACAACATATGAAGCTATATTCACTGTTTTAAATATAATATTTGGGATAAAGGTGCTCTGTGATGTTACTTTCAAATTTGGCATGGGAAGTTTCATTCCTTTTAAATTTATATTTTAGTAACTTTATGTGACCTGTTAATATTTTATACTTGGAGATGTAATTTAAGGTTGAATATAAGAACAGATATCAAGAAAGACAAGTAGCATATATATTAGAACTTTTAAAAGTGAAGAAATGATCAATTATGCCAATGGATATATTTCTATTTCTCAATTACCTTTTAAAAATAGATGTGAAATAAAAAATACATACCAAAATAAGGATATCAAGCAAAAGGAAAAAGGTTTTATTTTTCTCTCTGCCAAAAATATACTTCTGCCTCACAGAAAATCTTTTCATAAGGCTATCTTTAGTATAAGGCTGGGTCAACTGAACTTTAAATTTATAGGACACCTCCTCCTTTTATTACTATCCTTATTTAAAAATCAAAAACATTTGGCACCTGAGGATAGTTGTAATGGGAGGAAGAATGATGACAGTGGATGCAGGTCTTGAGCTATGAATTCTACCTATATTAACCTATCAAAGCACATGTATTCTATTGTAACTTTAAATCTCTTATTTGCAATATTTCAAAAGTGACAATATGAAGTGCACAAAATTATAGTCATAATTCTCTTAAACAGGAAAATATCAAGAAGTGTTTTGCCTCTTTTGGAATGGCTAAGAAAGTGTGTGGTTCTATTCAATAAGGTTCCTCTGATTTATTATTCTGTATTGCTTTGAGAAATCTACATTTGTTATAGTTCATAAGCTGCCCCGTTCAAGCAGCCAAGAAAAATTAAAATCACTGATCACTGGCATAGCTAAATCTCTGCTAAGCTGACTAGACACATTTTAAAATTTCCAGTGTATTAAGGTTATGATAACTTTTGAACAACAACCCCTCCAATGTGAAAATGTCTTCATTGTGTCCATGGACCATTCTTCCAGTGGAAACTGAAAGAAAAACAAATAAATTAAAAAAAAAAAAAAGGAGCTCTTTGTGCATCAGGTTCTGAAAAGAAAGGCATGAAGAAGTCCAAAAGCATATTTTATTTACTATTTTAGCTGGCAACGCTAATGGGAGAGCAATCTCAAAGAGGAGTGGCCACTTTTCACGAAAGAAATAGCCAAGCTGGAGTTCTAGATTATTAATGAGAGAATTTCCAGCTATACAACGCACCCCGTGAGGGAATTACAAAACAGTTCCAGAAAATTTTTTCTTTTTTTTTTTTTTTTGCTACTCCAATATTGATTGGCAACATGGTGAAATAGTCAAATCTTCCACTGGTTTTCTTAGTTAATGGAGGTGGATTAACTAGGTGGAATCCCAGATGTAGGCTTTTGGAAGAGGATTCGCAACCGAATTGCAGAGAAAAGTCTCTGGTAAAAGCCCTACACACGCCAGCGCAATGCTCAAGATCCAGCTGCGTGCTCTGCCAGGGAGACTTAACTGCGCCTCAGTGACTACTGGGCCACATCACTGCTTTTCAAGAACGCTCCAGAAAAATGAAAAGAGGGAGGCGGGAAAGAGAAAGGTTGATGTTTTGGTCCCAGATTTTAAGTTTGTTAGAAAATGTACATTCATGTTTGGTGAATCAAATAATCTTCTGGGAAAAGAATGAAACAAAACTTTTTACAGTTGCTTATTTACTATGCTTTTCTCCTCCATTATGCTGTTTCATAATCATTGCTTTCCTAGAGCAAAGCACTTGTTATATAACTATTTGAACAGACCCCTTGTCAGCCCTCAAAAATATAAGCAGTGTTTCTTAAAAGCCCATGTTTTCTAAGGCCACTAGGAGAAAATCTGCCAAAAGATTTGTAGTTGGTGTCTTCATCGGTTGATGTTGAATAGCACTGTTAACCTCTTGTTTCCATGCCGGGTTTACTTGGCATCTTCCCTCAGGGTCTTCAGGGACATTACGCTCGGTCACTGTGTGTGTGGACACGGCCGGTCTGGCCCTGTCCAGGGAACCCATCGTGGTTTCCAACGACATTCACAACGACGAGGAGCTCTGAGTGTAATCTCTTATGATGAGTGTGTCGTACTTGGGAGACGATGGGATACAGAGGGCCGACTCGGACACTGGGGAGTTGGGGGTGGTGCTCCCGGAGTCCACCGAGTCTCGGAAGGGGGACGGCGGGGTGAGGGCCACCAGCTCCTCCAGGTCGGGCTTGCCGGCCGCAGACTCGGGCGCCGCGGCCGGGGTCTCCCGGGCAGCGCCTCCGGCCGGCGGGGCGGCTCCGGGGTGCGGCGGGCCGCCGGAGACCTCGATGGCCGGCAGAGGCTGGATTTCGGCGAACGTGGTCATGGTGGTGGGCAGCTGGATCTCTTTGGGGATCAGGTAGGACGAGCAGAGCGGGGCGCCGCCGCCGGGGCCCGGCGTCGCGGGGGTCAGCATCATGGAGTTGAGCTCGCTGATGTTGGCCGTGAAGCGGGTCACCACGCTGCTGATCTGCTCCAGGAGCGAGCCCTGCGACGAGCTGCTGCGCGCCGCGGGCTCCGACTGCAGCGAGGGCGCGTCGTCGTCCGTGCGGCTGGCCGAGCCCGCCGCGTGGCTCAGCGTGCTGATGGGCGACGGCGAGCGCGGGCGCGCGGGCGCGGGGAGCTGCTCCTCCGCCTCCGCCACGTCGTACAGCGCCTTCGGGCCCGCGTCAGGGGCCTCGGGCCCACCGGGACCGGCGCCCGCGCCGCCGCCGGGGACCCCCGCGCCCGCGCCCGCGCCCGCGCCGCCCGCGCCCAGGCCGCGGTTCTCCGTGCTCTTGGGGAAGGGCTTGATGACGGCGGTTTGGTTGGGGTTCTCTTTTTTGTTGATGTGGACCGACAGGCGCTGCCACAGGTGCTGCCCCCGGCTGCTCTTCTCGTTTTGGGCCCACGTGACGGATTTTCCGTTGGAGCTGCGGAGAGAAGCGAGAAGAGACGTGACCAAGGGTCCCAGAGCGTTTCCCGGGTGGCAGGGGTTATGGGACTGGGCATGGGAAGGTCTTGCCTTACTCAGTCGAGAAAGAAGTTGTCAGAGGGACAGTGTAGGGTAAAGGTTAACCAGGACTCTCCGCCCTCCTACCACTGATGATGGACACCTGTGCGCATGCCTGCGTGGGCATGTGCAAGTGGATGCACCTGGGCTGATGCACCAGGTGTGGAAAGCTAGCGTCCCGGAGACGCCGGGGTGGTGTGGTGGTGTGGAGCGGTGGAGTGTGAGGGATACCGTGAGGGCAGCGAAGAAACTTCTTGAACCGACATGAACCTCCTACCCAGTCTGGGATGGTTGCAAGACAGACAGCATGGGAAGAGACTTTGGGAGAGACGTGTTAGATGGTTTTGATCTGCGTTAAAACCTGTTTTATTTAGTCTTCCGTTTATCATCACCAGAAACGTTTGACAAAGGGGGTAAAGACATTTATGGGGATTCTGTGGTGGTTTTCAGCGAGTCCACAAGTGCAGGACCTGGCGATGCTGCAGACGTGGAAGTCGGGGCTTGTGGTTCTGTGGGGAGGGGCAGAAGTGCCTGCTAGTGGACAAGGGCTTTTGAAAGTGGGCAGCTTCTTAAAGGAAACATTAGATCTGAGGCCTTCTCTCAGTAATTCAGTCATCGGAGAGGAAGGGAACAGTGAGACAGGGTTTACCAGGAAATGGACAGTGGTGCCAGCTCAGTTTTGTTTTGTTTTTCCGTAATGCCAATGCGTAATGTATTTACCGAGGGGTTTCTAATGTCTGAACTCCTGCCTGTGAACATGGTTTTACTTGGTCCAAGTTCTCTGTTGGAAAATACACATTCGGTGAATGCATACATGAATTGATAATTAATTAGAGCTTTTCCACCTTGCCCAAATTCTCACGACTTTAATATAGGCCTAAAATTTGAATGTGTAGTTCACAACTAAAATTATCCTCAAATTAGGTATTGATGAGTGTTGTCTGACGTGATTTCTTAGGACCTTTCGCCCTCTTCCCTTTCACAAAAGTTATTTTTGGTCTCTGGGATCTGAAAACTACTCTGATGAAGATGCACTTGATGCCCATCCTCACAGCCTGAATGTAACTTTCCTCCTAAAAATGACAACAGCTTCTGAAACCACAGATCCTCTAGCAAGAACCTCATGCATGGTAGGAGTTTATGGCCTACCCTTCAGGGATATCATATGGAAAGATGCTGGTGTGATTGTCCATCACAAAGGAACTTGTGATCTCTGTAATTAGGGAGTTTGTTTTGTCCACACAGCTCTATCTGTGCTAGATGTTATGATCAAGAAATATTCTTGGGCAGTTTGTAATCAAGAGGCTGTGACAGATCCAGTGTTATCATGTTAGCCAGATACTCTTAAACTTAATTGTGCATGAAATTCACTGTAGGGTAAATGGAAGTTATCAGGTTTTTCCACCTTCCTGCCATTAGCATCAATGATAGACCCCTGCAGTCTTGCACACATGCCTGATGGCAGCACCTGGAGTAGGGTGTGGACACTTGCACTGAGACACTGGGTATATAAGGATGTTGTCACAGGGTGTGTGTGTTGGGGGAGTCGTGGGGAGGACACCAGTAGCAAGGGCAGCAGAAGGAACAGAAATAGCAGCAGCGGGGGTGACAAAGACGGCAGCAGAGGAGACAGCCTCCTGTCCCCCATCCCCCAACAGCCACCCCTGCCAGCCGTGTACCTGGTTGCCTCACTACTAGCTGTGCAGAAAGATCAATAAAAGCCTGAAAAAGCCATTGGGGCTCCAGGACCATATGCCTGGATCATAGAGAACCTGCTCTGTGTTTTCCTGCCATGACGCTCACCGAGAGCATTTGCCCAATAGCCCCAAGAGATTCTGATTATTTAGACTGAGTTCCAAGGGTCTATGTGTTTTATAAGCTGCTGTCTCACTGCTTCCCAGAATGAGTCTGAGGCAGGTATCTCCCAGGTTGGAAACTTCTAATAGGAAGCTACCCTTTCTCCCAGGGTTCACATTGGTTCTTTGGCCTCCTTGCTAGAGGGTTATCCTGCCTTTGCGAGGCAGGAGACTGAACTAGCCTTGGAGCCCACCTGCCTCGGGACTTCCCTACTGTAGCTAGCAGGTTTACTTCATCTGAGCTACCTGCTCCCTTAATAGCAGCCCACTTTTTCTGAAGCTTGTTCTCCATACTGTTTCTCATTTCTTCATCTGTCCCTTGCCATTTGTGTGGTCTTTCTCTAATTCTTATTCCATTGAAGCTACCTAATATATTGAAATATAGTGCCCTTCAGAATTCTGGAATATGAGATGTCCCCTAGCTCAGCTGCACAAGAACAACAATTTATTTCCAGGTTTGGAGGTTGCTGCGCATTCTCAGTATCAGAGGGGGCCCTGCCAACCTGTTAACTTTCCTTCCGGGAGAGTTTCAAGATTTGTTTTTTTATGTTCTCCATTAAACTGATCTACCACCTTATGTTTTCAGTGCACACTTTCCTTCTCCCAGGTATCCACTAACTTCTGGAACATGACACAGGAGAAATGGACAAGGATATTTCTGGAGTTTGATTGGGAGGATGGTTGCCAACTACCCCTTTCTCCTTACCAGCAGGCTAAGGAACAGGCATGTGGGGTGAGGCAATTAGTCTTTCAGGTCTTGGAAACTACATTTATTATAAAGCATGGGCTAGAAGCAGACCTCAGTATCTTCTACCAAGCTTTACTTTAAGGAAGTTTTAATCACAGAATTGATGTTAAGAGCGACAGTCTTTGGAATCACAACAGGTATGCTCAAAAACATAACAGATTGAAAAGCTTCACACTTCACAAAGTGTTGACATCTTTCATGGCTGTGCCTTTGTTCACAGAGTTCATGGTCATGTGAGAGTGAGCACCAAATGAGCTGAATAACAATGGAAATGGAATAGAGGCACCACCAAATAAGTGACATCCAGATTTGAGTGCTGTATTTCATGGATTATGAAACATTTTTTTCTCCAAAATTAAGAAGGTGACTTCACTACCTTAGTCTCTTTATTGGTAGAATGTAGTGTGTCTCAGCTAGGAAAGGATCTTAGCTATCTGGTTCAGTGGCTTCCAGCAGAATCTTAACAAGCATTTAATAGATGAATCGGAATTTTATGTCAACAGGGCCACTATGTAGTATCCTGGAAAGTTCAGTAGACAAGGGACCCTGAAGCCCAGGTTCTAATTCTGGATTTGTCCTAGGTTCTTGGAAAGATCATCTTGATCATCTTTTTCTTTAAAAAAAAAATATGTATACAAGAGCTGGGGTACAAGCCAGAGTCCAGGGAGGTAAGAGGATTCACTAGAGACAGAGCGGGGAGCAGAACAGGCAGATGAACTGAAGTACACTGCTGAGGGGAGCAGCGGCGAGGCAGGAGAGGTCTGCTACACCATGTGGGTCCCCTCCCTGGCCAGCGATAGGGGTCAAACTCGTGCTGCAGTGGCTGCGGTTCGCTTCATAGTGCGCTGCTTAACCCATTGCGTCACCAGGGAGGCCCATCTTGATCATCTTTTTTAAGTCTCAATAAGAAACAAACAGTATTTCATCGGTCAAGATTGTGAAGATTAAATTAGACAATGGGGTAAAAGGTTCTGGTAAGGAGAAAGTATTTAAAAAACATGTTAGCTTTTGCATTCCACATGAATACTGCATTCAATGCTATTTTGAGGTCTAGTTTGAGGGACAGAAAATTCAGTACAATGTAAAATGCATGGTAAAACTACAAAATCTTTCTGGTTGTTCTTGTTTTACCTGACCTACTATGACAAATTTCCATACTATCTTTTCTCAGTCTAAATTGTCTCTTTGAGTGATTGCATTTGCTTCACAAACTACATTCAGTCTACATTTTGCTGAACTGATCTTTCTTTGTGTTCCCTCCTACTTTTTGCCTAAGCGCTTCTTTTTATTTATTTGAATTTTATTTGAAGTGTTTTTTTTTTTTTTTAAGTGTGATTTCCTGATTCTACTCCTTCCATCCCTGACTAAGTTAGAGTTCCTTAGTCCCTGTTTAGATCTTTAACAATGCTTTGCTCCGCATGCCTCTCATCTGCTGGATGGGGTGTGTGAAGGCACAGAGGTTTGGTTATTTTCTGTTGAGGGCACAGTACCCAGCACAATGCCTAAAACACAGTAGGTGCTCAATAATATGTTCTGTCTAACAATTGAGTGGGTAAATGCATTTAACTTGTTTTCCTATTAGAATTAAATTTTTAAAATAACTCAATGAGATTCTATTTCTTTTATCTGCCTACTTTTCCGATCTCACTGTAATTAATAGCACTCAGTGTATACGGATGAAAGATTTCATTAACTAAGTATAGATGTTGATATCTACCATGCAAATTACAATGGACGTGTTTATTCCTTTTTCTAATTCACACATATCTGTTTTGATGAAACTGTCTCAGTGATGAGAGCTCGTTGAGGCAGGATGAGTAATAGAAACGAGAAAGGATGAGAATGTGAGTCTAACATCTAGACCTGAATGGCATTGCTGAACACCTTTGAGCCTCTTTGCTAATCGGTAAAAATAAAAAAAAATAAAAAAAATGGAGAAATAAACCTGCCCTAGTTACCACACATGATTTCTTGGAGGAGCCAAATAGTAATACACAAAAGGGAACTTTATAAGGGTCAGCACCTGTGGAGGGCTTAGTTATCACATTATACTTTCCATTCAGTCACTATAAAGTGTTATTTATTATGACACTGACAGAATTTTATTGTAAAACATCAAGATTCCACTTTGCTGTAAGCAACTGGGATAATAAAAAGGACAGGGAACTTTACCTTACCTGTCTGTAGGACTTCATTTTCCTCACTGACTATTTTGGATATTAGAAAAAGAAGAAGAAATGAGAAGGGATGGAAGGGAGAAAGAGAATAAATGGTTTGCTCTCTCTGGGAAGAAAGGTAGTTGTCCAATAAAGAAGGAAGATAAAACTAAACCTCTCAAAGTCTTGCCCTTTCCAATACTTTTATTCTCTGAGTTTTGTTTTTCTTCTTCCTCTTCTCTTTCATGTAAGATGCTTAAATAATTTATTCATATCAAGCAGGCTCTGACTGTTGACTCAATGACCTCTCTGTTTCTTTATTCATCTGCCCGAACCTGCAGGAATTGGAGCGGTCTTCTATAACACTATTGTTGGGAAAATTCTTAATTAAAAAGAGTTTGACTAGCAAAACAGTCTGGAATTTAGATTTTTGTGTTCATATTTAATGGCTATTGAATGATTTGTGTGCTTTTTTTCCCTCAGAACTTGCAGAACATTTTACTAACAGCACATCAACAATTCACTATTCTCAGAATATTTCAGTAAGTAAAAATTTCTAAGTCTTTTTTATTGTTGTTGTATGGTATCTTCTTTTTTGTTGTATAGTTTATTAGTACTTTAGTATTTGCATAGTTTTGTGGCATCAAATAATCAAATAAATTCTCTGAAAATTACCAAACCCATTGTTTTCATTATTAAACCTTTCTTGTTTGTGAGTTTGAATCAACAGGATTGTAGTAAGATTATGAGCTTCCTAATAAATTATTTAAAAAAATAAAAGCTTATAACATCACTAGTAAATATATATTGGGAATGACATTAGAAAATAGGTCAATAAAAGAATTCCACGAGTTAAGAGTATTATTAGCAGGAAATTTGCAGTTCTACTTGCTGCACATTTTCTGAAACTGTGTCAATATATTTGCTTTCAGTACTTTGCTTTGTATTACAAACCATAAAATATAGTTTTTAAAGATACTGAGGTAATTGCTATTTCTTGTATTCAGAAATTCTAAATTAGGGAGGATTTCTTTCTGAGCCATGCCTAAAACCTCATATCTTGATTTTGACAATTATACTGAGAAATATACCATAATATACAAGAAAATAGCAGCGTCTTCCATATAAATTTCCCCAGGTACAGCTTAAATTGATGTAAATAGCTCTCTTGCATACAAAAACAATTTTAATGGCCAAGACAATATATGCATTAGAGATGTATGTGTAGAGAAAAAGATTTGAGTAAGTAGAAGTTAAGTCAAGGACTACATTTCCTAATACACAGTAATCAAAGCAGTACCACCTTATTTTGCACAATGCTTTATAGAATACTGACTATCATAGGATCAATCTCTTTNCCCCCCCCCCCCCCCCCCGCTTCAAAAGCAAGAAAAGTGAGATTAGGCAATTTTCCCAAGGTTACACAATTAGAAAATGGCAGAAGAGGAGTAATACCACTTCAGCTATTTCCAGTTCCATTTCCCAGATGGTACACTTTCCATATTTGCTCTTTGAAGTGAGATGTTCTTATTCTATGGAAGAAAAGCCTCAGATGTTACCTGGTGATGCTATATATTTTTAAGTACTTAAGTTAATAATTTGATTTATATTTCTTACCCTATATTTATGTACTTCTCAATCATATACTTTCCAATCTCAAAAAAACACCCTGCAGATCTTTCTTTAATTTTAACTCATACACAGCAGGTTGATCAAATACCTATTGGTGCATTTATTAATGATGCTAATGGGATGCCTTGATGATAAGACACTTTTGAAACTTAAAACTATATCTTGTAAATTCATATTACATGGGGCTTTCAAATATTTTTTATGCTATTATCCATGAAAAGACTGTTGCACAATTATTTTCTCTCTGACTCATTAAATGAAAATAGTGTAATTTCAGGGATTACTTTCAATTTATATAATTTTCAATTTTTTTATTTCAACTATTATTAGTAACAAGTAACTCATCAATACTTTTTGATACTGCAACTGAATTATTAATATAAAAGACCTCTCAAGGAAGGTAAAATTTGAATTCAAGAGAGAAGGCACATATAGAAGGCAGCCAACAATACAAGTTACAGCATTTGATAGAAACATAAATAGTGATTCTTTTCACAAGGGCCTTGAAATGTGAAAGCAGATAGGTAGGCAGGAGGTGCTGAGGACAAGACAGAGAGGGATCGCAATGAAGCCTGAGAACAAGCAGTGAGATCACTGGATTCCTATAAGGTACAGATCTCTAGGGATTCAGTATTTTAGCAGTAGAAGAAACCCTTCCCAGTTGAAGAGGAGTGGCCTGGCAGTCCTGCCCACCTAGAGAGTGCAAAATTGTATTTACATGTTGAACAATTAATAAATCAGTGTAAAATCCAAAATGAGAGTGTCAGGCATTGTCCTTTAGGAAAGATAGCAGTCATAGAATTTCAGTAACCTATATGGATGCATCGAAGGTATAAGAAGATCTAAAGCTTGGACTTTTGTCCACTATAGAAATTCTTCCTGGTTATCCTTAATCACACAGATCCTTTTTCTCCTTTCTTTTGATATTTTAATAACTCAGTAATTAAGCTTGGGCTACTTATCAATGTCGGGGATAGGTGGTCTAATATGTTAGACCAGAGTGATGGTCTAATTATTAAATACATATTTAATTTACATGCTTGATCAATAAATGGACATATTCATGACTTCCTTTTGTTTTCTTCAACTGTGAGAGTTATGTACTATTGTTTAATATTTTATGAATTTGACTTTTTCCAGTTCAAAAAAAGGAACTGAATGCAAGAACCATGCCAGAATCTTCTTTTAGAGGTCTAACCCTCATCCCAGTTATATCCATTGACCAGTCCTGGTCCTACTTTGGAAAAACACAAGTCCTAATAAGTATTGTTAATTATTCCTTCATGAAATGAAAAACCAAGAAGACTGACATAAGTAGAATAGTGGTATGCAGGGTAGATTTAAGAGTTTATTTTAGTAGTGCAGTGATGCACTTTTAAGATTCTAATAGGTATGACAAAAATGAGGTTAGAGAGACATACACTAATACAAAAGATATTGTGAAAGAAAATGTATTTGCCCATTTTCATGTTGGCATTAGAGAAATCCAGAGAAACAGTTACTCACTGGGGAAAGAAGCACAGATTAAATAATGTCAAACTTAAAGAGTTCTTAAGATCTGGGAAATGTTAAAATAACCTGGATAAATAAAATCCAGCTCATTTATGTTTTTCCTGTATGGAAAACTAGCTGATTCCATGTTCTTTTACCCCCCCCCCCCATATTTATTTATTTATGCACACAAGAACTGGGGTATAGGCCAGAGATGTGGGTGGCGAGAGACAGAGTTGGGAACAGAACAGGCAGGTCAACCGAAATACACTGCTGAGGGGAGCAGTGGGCAAGGCAGGAGAGGTCTGCTGCACCATGTGGGTCACCTCCCTGGCCAGGGATTACAATGATGCTGCAGTGGCTGTGCATTGCTTAACTTATTGTGCCACCAGGGAGGTCCCTGATTCCACATTCTTAATCTCCAAAACTCTATGAGGTGGAGAGCAATGACTGCATTTTTATATAGTAATTCCCCAAAGCACATCTCTTAACATTTAGTAACTAGTAAAATTCTGGTGGCCAATAGAGAAAATTGGTCCTATTTTTAAGTCATCTTTGGGTTAGCAGCAACAGGAGACCTTTTTAAAATGTTCTTTATCTCTTCAAGCGGAGGAGTTATTACAGTGCCTAATGGTTCTAGATCAGCTGGTGCTTTTGCCAAGTCCTCACAAAGATCAAACAGTAAACAAAAGATATAAGGCAGGAACATTTTTCAAGCACAGGAATATTGTTACATAGTCACCAAGTTGACTTTCTCAATCAAGTTAAACTACTTATCTTGATCCATAATTCAGACACTAGAACTAAAGCTGCAAATTCTGTTCATACTAAGTAAATCTCATACTGAGATTGGCCTTCTAGACACTACTTGAGGTGCTTCAACTAAGATTAGAGGATTTTTTTTTTTTCCCAAAAGAGGAGTTATTTTTGCCAGCAATCACTATAAAGGCTAGATTACAATTTATTAAAGAGAGGACTAAAGAAGACATAGTTGTTTTGTGTCCTTGAGCTGGTGACAGTTTGGAAAACTTTGTGGGGAAAGCCAGCTTGATCTCAACTTGTAAAACACTGGATTGGTATTTATGACCAAAAGAGGAGAGAGATAATGATATAATAATAGCTCCCATTTCAAGATAATTTTACTCCTCAAATGGTGTTTTCACCTATATTATTATATTTGACCTTCAAAACAGTCTAACAGTGCACTTATCAAGGGTACTTTTAACTACTTACTTACAACTCTTTTCCTGTACTAAACCTGAAACACTCCAGAGGCAGTGATTACATGTGTTTAGGATTGTGCCTGATGCCAAGTAAGTTGGCTGGGAGAGGGAAATGAAGTAAATTATATCTCCTTGGGTGCTTGGTATAAACAGGTATTGTTAACTTGCGGCGTATGGAACTATGGAACTGAGTTGCCCAAGTCAAAGGAAAGGCAGAATAGATCTTACCCAAACGCCAGAGACAGCCCCCATGTGGCAGTGTCTCTGCACTATGTGCCCAGATACACATGACCCCAGGGACTAACAACTCATCTCAGTGGTGCACCCAGGGAAATGGCAAGGCCAATGTTTGTCTCCACAAAATAGCCTGAAAATAAATTTCAAAGCTCGGTATCAACATAAAATGTTGCCAGGAAGTATCCATAGAAACTATGGTATAAGAAAGAGAATGACCTAGGATTTTCACAATGGTTGTTGAAAAAGTTATTTCTGTTTAAACAAAAGACTCCTTTGGATCTTAGCTAAAGCAACTCAGTTAAAAAGCATACAACGTAATGACTTAGGAATGAAGAATCCTATAGTTTTGATACTTGGGTTCTAGTTGAAGATCTACCACCAAAATGCCTTTTTATGGGAAACTCCTGGTTTAAGGAGACAGTTTTTCTTGATTATTTATTCTCATTGGATAAAATGGGCACATACCACAGACAAGTGGGCTGTCAGCTTACTCCCCTTCCCTTTCCCCTTCCCTTTTGGATTACTCAGATGCTTAGACTGTGTCTTTTCCCTCCCTCCCTCCCTCCCCCTCCTCTCCTCCTCCCTCCCTCCCTCCCTCCCTCCCTCCCTCCCTCCCTCC
>JAGFMF010011725.1:5237528-5263543 GCA_019455555.1 Galemys pyrenaicus
CCTTCCTTCCTTCCTTCCTTCCTTCCTTCCTTCCTTCCTTCCTTCCTTCCTTCCTTCCTTCCTTCCTTCCTTCCTTCCTTCCTCCCCCCCCCTTTTCTCCCTACTTCTTTTCCATTCTCTCTTCCTTTTTCTTTTATATATACTCCTCTCTACCTTTTCTTTTATCATGCACATGGGATTCTTATATTTGATATAGTGTTCTTCAGAATACTTTATGGGTGTTTTGTTCCCCCAGGACTTTTAAAAACCAGCCTTTGAAATGGCTTTCTCCTCCTCACCCATCCACCCCTATCTAAATCTAGGTCTTATTATCTTGATTGCAAATTTAACATCTTAATATAGCCTATTTTCTTGCAGGTTCATTAGAGTTGGTTTTATTCATTTATAAAGTTGGTCAGATAGCTTCCTGAACATCTAAAACAATGCTGCCTACACACAGAAAGTTTCTCCATATGCTCTTAGGATTAATCAAATGGATCAGTAGACCCAGAGCCGCTGGTAAGTACTAAGCACTGAGGATGTAAAATTGAATGACATGTTTTTCCTTTTAGAAATCTCCATTTGTCTTCAATAGTCATCCAGATAATATGCAATATTAGATGGACTCAAAATGCATTAGAATTATGAAGTTTGTAGATTATAAAATATGAGTTTTTTTAGGAAGACTTCGAAAGGGAATTGACATTATATTTGGGTTTTGAAAATTGACTAAGACATGTCCAGGAGAACTGCATGTTTGGAGAATAGTAAGAAACTTGGGACATGTGGAAAAGAGAACATATGTGCTGAGACAGAGAGTATAAAAGTCCTGGAGTTAGGTTAGGGATAGTATGTGAAGAGTCATATATTTTGAGTACATGAGTTCATAGTGGGTGTATGTGTAATACTGGTTAGAGTGTAAATTCCAGAATCAGGCTGAGCTGGGCTCCACTCTGAGGCTTACCATTTATCTTCTTGAAATAATAAGTAAGCGTTTGTATAAGTAAAACCATTAAAACTGTTCCTGGAATATCTGTTTCTATATAGTCAGCTTTTATAATAAGCATGGGGGAACACAATTATGTCATTGAATTAATTTTATAGTATTACTAGGCTTCATTATACTTTTCTAGAATTGATTTTTGAAAAGGCAAACATGATATTAGGATGGAGAATGAAAGCGAAGACAAAAATAATTTTCTAAAGTAGGTAACCTTGGAGAATGGTAATGACTAATTTTTTTTGAGTACCTGCTATGTACCAGGCAGTATGAAACGTGCTATACTTGTGCTATCTCATTTAATTTTCAGAGTATTATAGTAAGGGAAATGCTATAATATCCTTGTTTTGCTGAAGATAAAGATTAATGTGGTAAGTGACACTTCAAGGTCATACTCAGACTACAGTTCAAACCAGGTTTTAAGCTCTCTATGAGTTCATAATTTTCTACTATGGAATATTTATAATATCCCCAAACCTCATCTTCCTCATCTGTACTGTGAAAAATATCTTGCTTATAATATTACGGGGAGAAATTAGTACATTACGTGTATGACGAGACTACATAGTGTCTGAAGCAGAGCAATTACAGTAATTAGTATTATCCTTCTTATCTGTTTTAGAACATCTCTAAATATAAGTTAGAACATCAATTTGAAATTGACTTTGGGGAGGAATAAAGAGAAGACTACTTCAGCAGTCTTATTGCTAAGCAACCAGCTGACTTCTGTGCTGGGAAGGCAGAAGCTTTCTCCCTCTGTGGACACTGAATTTTATATATTTGTGTGACTAGCCCTTTCTGGATTCTCAATTCAGGTTACTATTTATTTTCTATTACTCTAAATTCTGTTTGTACTGACATAAGCTATAGTTTATGATATCAGATGAGTAGTTAATCTGATGCATAAATTGATCTGAAAAACAGGTTCCATATTGCTTCACAATTATGTTTTCTAAATTTGTTCCCCAGCAGACTGTGCGTTGTTCAGGGGCACTAGTCATGCTTTTCCTACTTATTTCCAGAGTATTGCAAGCCAATGGCTTATAAGGTGGGTGCTTAATAAATGTGTATTACATGATAATAAATAATTGAATGAATAAAAGACAAAACAATCCTAATAAGTAGCACCTTTTGAGGCTACTCTTTAAATCTTAGTTACTACGATTTAATAATTATGATTGTAATTAATAATTATATATTAACAATGACAGTCACCAAATTCCGTAAAGCTTTAATAAACATTTATATCCTCTGAAATTAGATGCTATAGCTACTAAGTAAAAATCATTCAACTGATTGGGGAATAATACTTCACATAACTAAGATACTGACATAGCCACAATGAAATTAACCGTATATTATCTCCTTCCTTCTAACAATAGAGGGAGACTAAACATCTGCCTATTTCATTTGACTAGGGAGCCCTTTGCAGAGAGAGACTGTGAGACTCAGACTGTCTGTGCCTCTCCACAGCATTCTGGATTCTGTGAGCATACTGGAACAGAACTCCAGCCCCGCTGGATGAAATGCCTCTGCTGAGACAGGAAAACATTCTTTATTCATGTTTCAGTCATTGCTGAGGGTGGCATCTATGCATGAACTCACACAATAATGGGGTTTAAAGCATTTCCAGTTCTTAGAGCACTTCTTTGTTTAAGATTCTCTTTCACTTCTGCAATTAAGAGGACTGCTCTGAAACACATTTAGACCATCCGCTGTGAAGATATGAAAAGACGGGAACTTATGCTATATTCAGCCAGAAGCGGAAAAAATCTTATACAGGGAAAAGAGCAAATATTTCTGGAAGTTAGAATATCCTTTAATGGGTTCTTTCCTAATGTCAGGGTGAAGGAGGGAGGGAGAAATGGGGAGTGTGTCCCAGGTCCTGCCAGTGTTGTTCTGCTCTGCTATGACTGCATGCTTTGTGAAACCCCGTTCCTCCCCACCAGGCAGTTTTCCTACTCCTGAATTCAGAGGTCCTGTTCAGTCAATAGTTCCGTCATAGAAAACATAGAGATCGAGGATGACACTTCTGGTTTTCTGTGGTTGTTTGAGATTCCCCAGCCCCTCCCAGGGACACAGCCCCTGGGACTGATTGCTCAGTTAATGGCCACATAACCATCGCAGATGTTTGCAGAATAAATATTCAAGAAAATGATTGACTATGACTCCGGAAAACGGTTAGGTGGAGTAGGAGTGGGTAAGGAACAGGCCTTATCAGTGACACTAAAAGTATCTGTGAAAGTGTCATGTAGTCATCCTTTTCCTGCTCTTCTTTGCCATTCCATGGTAAGCATATTAGGATGTGGCTACTGTCTAACATCTTATTAGAACTAACAGTTGCCTACTCTTTTATTCTTTTCTATTAATGCTCATTTTAAAGTGATTTTTTTCTGGATAATATCACTGTGGTGTGTGTGTTTATATGAACAAATATAAAGTTGGGAAAAAATAAATTTTGGCTTTTATTTTTGTATTTCCAGGCCTATTCTCTCTCTTAGTAGAAAGCTCTCTCTGAACACTGAATGACCTGCTCTCTCTCTCCCACACACTTTTTCTCTCTGTCAGTTTTTTTTTTTTTAATGCTAAAGAATGGGAGGGAAGAGGGAGTAGGAAGGGGGGACCACCTATTCCTAATTATGCTCATAGGGCAGCTGAGATGGTTATTCTAACAGTACTGTCTTTATTGCAGCTTATGTGATCCCCCTCCACCCCATCAGGTAACATCAGTGTGAGAAGCCTTGTCAAGATCTTAACTATATAAAAACGTGAGGAAAAAAAACACATTGAATTATATCTAGCTGTTGTGAAGAAAAGTGGACTGTTCCCAGAGTCAACATGTTGCTTAGCTACCTCTGTAGATCTAGAAGGAAGATTGGTTTGTTTGATCTGGGATCTCAAATCTCTCTGTATCCACATCCCATCCCGAGGCCCATTCCTTCCCCATCCTTAACCAAGACAGCCTTGAACAAATCTAATCACTGGATCGATCAGAACTGATAGTTGACTAAATACTCCCAAGAACACCGTATGACGGAATAGAGACCTAATGCTTGCTGAGGATAGCTCCACGGCATCAACTAGATGATTGAATGATTCCCAAATATCACTTTATGGCCTGGCTAAATCAGAATGACTTAGGAAATCTGTTATACTACAGATTCCTAAGTCTTATTACTAAGAGTTCATCTCAGTATGTTTGATAATTTTGCTAGGTTTTGGAACTCCAGTCTTAGACAATTGTCTCAAATCAGAATTCACTTTGAACAGTATCTCTGAGGTCTCATTTGAGGCAGTTATTTTCACCTTGTCCAGTCAACTCTAGTGCTGTTTGACTAATTTTCAAGGACAAAGATTATGTCGCTTTCTCATTTCTGAATGGAAAAAAAACCAGGAATCTTTTGAGTCACTCCCATACAATGATCCACTGAGGTTTATCTTCTAGATACTGGGATAAAAATTAGCTGCATATAGGGATTTGGGCATAAAGGATATCAGAGATACTAACGTACACACACATACGCCTAACATGGAAACACGCATTGACTATTCTGGGAGCCATAGACGAAGTTGGGCAAACCCTTTGCCAGGGCTGCTATGAACGATTGCTCAAGCTATAAACTGCACAGATCCAGGTACCATTTTCACAGACTTCAATGAAAGCAACCTTTCCTCCCAACCCCGGCAGTTATGCAATGTAGTGGTCCTTGGAGAAAGTCAGACATTATCTTGAAAATCAGAAAGAGCCCACTACTGAAGAAGCCAACAATGTTTGTGGTGACAGATCAACAGGATTATCCTTTTTGCATTGCAGCTGTGTCCTAAGACTGGTTCTCTGGTCTGAGACTATGCACACACATACATTTTCACACTCTGCTCTCTACCCTTGTTCTTTCCCTAATCTAAGGTGATATACAAGTGCTTCCTTTCACTCGTTTATACCACGGATGGATTGGGAACACCAAATTTGAGATGGAGAGTTCTTGGTGAGTGATTCCCCAATTCAAGATTTCTCCAGTGTTTTGGAATAACTCTGTGTCAATCTTAGACAGTCTTTAACTTCAAAGCCCTTTGTTTGAAATCCAGTCTCATGCAGTAAAGCACGTTCATTTCATGCAACATAGCTCAGTTGGTACTTAGAGTTCAAAATAATCCAGTTTACTAGGCAGCATTAAGTTGAGAATACTGGTATGAAGGAGCATGCACAACGCAGTGACGAGGATTTTTACCACCAAACACAGAGAAGGAAAGGAGCAGCAAAGCTATGGTAGCCAGAGGAGGACTAGCTTTCCTATTTTCAGTTCACCAAAAGCCTCTTGCCTCTATAGTTTGTAGTTTGGCATGGCAATGCCCTGAAGTCACGTTCAAAGTAAGTCAGATTAATTCCCAGACTTGTCTAGGATCTGGGGCTTGTGTCTTCCCTCAGGTGTGGTTGTTCCCTCAAAATCAATGCTAGGCTTTGGTATTTGTTTTATTTAGTGATTAGTTAGTCTGGAAACATGAATTTCCTCCAATCTCTTCCACTTTGCTAACTCCAGAAAGCTTGACCAATAAGTTAAATCCATGGGAGACTGTGAGCTAGGACTTCACACATGCAAAGCGCACGACCTTGGGCAACAGCAGCATCTGGGACAGGAGGCTCCCATCACTTCACATGAAGATGACATGGGCTTTGCAGACCACATACACACAGAAAACCAGTGGTGGCCCAGGTTGGACGCACTGTATGGGATGAACAGTTGAGTGAGGACCTGAACCAGGGAGCCACCTGTTCCTCTAGCTTGCAAACAATTAGTTCACACCACCTTCGGCCATCACAGTTTGCTTACCTGCTCATTGTTGCTCTCCCACCATTCCCCATACTCCCTTTGGGGGTGAAACACTCTATTTCCGACTTGTGCTGAGCCAGTCTCCTGTCTTTGTACCTGGTGAGCATGAACAAGGACAGGAGCAAACAGAAAGATGTGATTTCATGCTTAGCTGGCCAGGCTGAGGAAGTTATGGCTGTGGTGGGTTGCCCCTGCCGCAAAATGGATTCCTACTTTTCAGTGCAATGGCTGACCTGTGGTACTTAAGATAGATGACTGTGATGGGATATGGAAAATACCAGGGATGGTTTTAATATTTCTTGGCTAAACCACATGTAATCTACCCTATGATGCATTGAATTCATCACACTTAGCAGTCGATGGTAAGAGGAATGCAGTTCTTCACATCTAGGAAAAAGATGAATATCTGTAAATTAGAATACATTAGGTGCTTACCAGGTGACAGAGATGGTGCTAGAACTTATCTTGCAATATCCCTGTATCAGAAACTTTATTATTATCATTATATATTGCTTACCAAAGAAGAAGCCTAAGATTGTTAGTGTTAAGTAGATTGATCAAGAAATTGAGCACAGGAAGACTAAGTTTAGAATGTACACTTATTATAATTTGTTAGCTACAACTATTATTTTTCAAAATCATTGTTTCTAATGAAACTTTATTGAGTGGTACACTGTGTGATTATTATAGTAGGGACAGGTGGTGCCAAAAGAGACAAAAGGCTGTCCCTTGGTGTGAGAGGTTTATATAGCCATTAAGCTGAAGTTTGACAGTCAGTGCTGGGCTGCCTGCATGGTGGAGGCAGTTTTATATCAGAATGGCAATGTACCACCCCTGGAATGGAATGGTTTTTTCAGCTAAGAGAAGTTCAAATGTCTCCAACGTAATGCCACATATTGCATCAAGATGACTCCTTATATTTACATGATAGTGTTTAGAGTCAATATACTATCACAGAAATTAGTTAATTTTTATTGATCAATTTAAACCTGTGTAGCAATGAGGCACCATTGTCCACATTTGCCAGGTAAGGAAACTTAGACTTAATTCACTAACTTGACTTCACAAACCTTGTAATTAGAGAATAATTTCCAGGAGAGTTTTCAGGGTTCCAGGACTCTTAAGGTTTATTAGTTTCATATCTTTTTTTTTCTTTTAAAATTGGAGGCTATTATGATGACAATTCATCCATGCTCCTGGTATTTAACAGGCATTGATAGTGACTTTCTATCAAACTTATTTACTCTTGACAGAATTAACATTTTTAGGGTTTCTTTTTCTGTGGTTTCAAAATTAATAATAAAGCAAAATGCAACAAAATAAAAATTAATATTAGTCCTAGAATAGAGATTTTTTCCTTAACATTTTTTTCTTTTTAAGATGCTAAAGGTATTTGAATGAAAATAACTTATTTCATCAAATTAAATAGATGGAAATGGCTTAATTATTTAGTAGATATTACCTATTAAATTCTAGGCAATGTGCTTTGTACTAGGGATATAAAATAAATAACCCACAGGTTCTGTGTCATAGAGTTCACCATCTAGAGGAAGAAGAATAAAAAAACGGAATATATAAAGTAACTTCAGGTGTAGGCCATAAAGAAGAGAGGAAAGAATTTAAAGATTTGTTAGAGGAGATAAAGCATTCGACTAAACTTGATTGAGCAGCCTTTATTTTATCAAAGAAATTGTCCTTGAAGAGAATCCCTTCTACCAATCATTGAATGATACTGCACTTTTCAATAGAAAATACTTTGTGCTTACATGCAAATTGGGTTGCATGACCTTGTAGCTGTCCTATAGTTTAATTTAAAAATAATATTAATAGTATCGTAGACTCACTGATTTTTTTTTTAACCAAGAAGTACTTAAAGAATTTTTGAATATCTTCTGTTAGACTAGTTGCCATTAGCTATTAAAACTTTTATAACTAACTTAGGGCATCTACGCTCCTCATGCTCATAAGCTCTTCTCTTTTCTTCCCCTCTTCTCCCAATTTCTTCTTCCTCTCCATCTTATACACACGTGGTGTATAATAATCCAGATGATCATGTCTATAAAATGGATCCTAAAAATCCTATTCTAGCAAAATTCAACTTCTTTCAAACTTCAACTTACTTCAATAAAGCAAGAGATGTGTTATACCCTTTGAAACTTTCAAGTAGTTCTTGTATTTAAAACAAGGTGAAAATGCCACTGAAGTAGATTCAGAAGCTGATCTTGATATTAGGTGGGATACTTTTGCCTGTAAGTAGCTATAACTACAGCTTAATTATGTTCACTAGATGCTTACATGAACCACATTTTTATTCATTCATTTATTCATTTTTCTAGTCACCAAAATGTGCTGTTTTTTTTTTAAAGATTTCATTTATTTATGCATACAAGAGCTGGGGTACAGGCCAGAGGTGCAGGGGGTGAGAGGATTCACCAAAGACAGAGGTGAAAGCAGAACAGGCAGATTAACTGAAATACCCTGCTGAGGGGAGCAGCAGGTGAGGCAGGAGAGGTGTATGAGCCATATGGGTCAGCTCTATGGCTGCGGAAGTCCCACAGTGTGGTGCTCAACCCCTTGCGCCACCAACGAGGCCTTGCTGTGTAAAGTAATAAAGCTTACATGGTTTTTCTACTGTGTACCTACAAAGATATCCAGTTCTTTCACTATTTGATTGTATTTCCCAAAAAATCTAAATTTCAATTAATAATTCAGTTTTTCAAAGTATAATTTATAAAATATCAATTAAAATTATTTCACTAATTTGAGTGATTAAAGTACTAAACTTTTCAAATAAGATTAATCTTTCAAAATAAGTAGGGATAAACTGTGAAAAAACAGACAAATCAAGTAGTAGAAAAAAATCAAGAGCAAACATGTATAAATTCCTAACAGCATGTAATATGTGGGAAAACTATTTATTATTTTTTATTGTAATCAGTATAAAATAAGATAGGCAAAATGGGGCAGTGTGGATGGAGAGGTATATAAAAGGTAGCTCATGGGTAAATTTATTCTTTAGGTTGTGGAGATCTTTAAACTAAGAGAAAATATGTCAGAATTGGCACTAAGATAAAATACTATAGACTCCAGGCAACAAAATTGGATTTAGACTCCTACTGCAATAGTGAGAGATGATGACATAATGCCAAGGGGTAGTATGACATGGATGAAAAATATAGTACAGTTTCATAAGTATTAAGGAAGTAAAATGAGAAGGATTTATTGGATGATGAATGTGACAGAGAAAAGTGTAGAAAGAATGCTACTGTAGTCATTGCCTTGAGTAGTTCACTTAAAATTGTTAATACAGAAAGATCTTGCTAGAAGAAAAAATAGAAAACTTCAATTTGGAATACTGAGTTTGAGATGCTGAGGAGACATTCACATGGAGGTATTCAGCAGACGTGGATTAAGGATATGGAAGTTAGGTATGGGAACCACCAGCTTGTTGCTGCTTGTAGATGCCATGTAGATGCCATTTCAAAATAGCTGAAAGTGGCCAGAGAGAACAGGTAGTCTATGTGGTATAAAGACAGGGCTTTCACCCTTGTTATTTTACAAGTTCAAAATATATATGAAACTGCTAATGTAAGTAACCCCCCCCCCCAAAAATATTTGCTGAGTACAAGCAATATTCTAGATATTGAATTCAAGTTTCTTCCATATGCAAACAAATTGTTTCACTGTCACCATATTTCTACATTTGTGTTCAATATAGCTTGACACTTGGTTTCTGGGTCATAACATTGGCATAAAAAGCTGCCACAATCGTTTTTATACATTTAAGAATGATTTATTCTGAAATTAGCTTTAGTTGCCTTCCCTGAAGGTTTGACTGTCCCTTTTGTATCTCCTTTGTTCAATAAACTCTAGTTCCTTTTTTATTGAGTTCTATAAGACTACAAGATTCATCCTGTGAATTCAAAACTTGTGAGGGTAATAATCTCGACTGGAAGTTAATGTAATTTCTCCACAATGACGTCAATAAGGTCATATACTAAGATGATATTGGTGACCCTGTTTTGCTTATCAGTTTCAACCAGTGATCATGAGAGGGTCTTCTGGATATTTTAAGATTTTTTTTTCTTCAGTCTTAGCAAGAAAGCACTGGAAAATATGTTCTCTTTTTTGTTATAAACAGTTGTCTGGTTGTGATACCAGATAATGCCACAATCATGTTTCAGACATGAGAGAGCTAGGCAAACGTTCCAAAAATGATGGCCTGAAAGGTGAATAGAATATACTAGACAATATCTCAGAGCCACTGAATTAGCCTTTATTTAAAAAAGATTTATTTTTATTTATTTCTGCACACAAGAACTGGGGTGTAGATCAGAGGTGCAGGGCGTGAGAGGATTCACCAAAGACATATTAGGGAGCAGAACAGGCAGACTCACTAAAATATACTGCTGAGGGGAGCAGCAGGTGAGTCAGGAAAGGTCTGCTGCATCATGTGTGTTAGCTTCCTGGCCATGGATCTAACTCATGCTGTAGTGCTGGGGCTAGCCTGATTGCACTGAGACTTTAACCCCTGTGCCACCAGGAAGACTCTGAATTAGCCTTTTTAACCTCAGAACTTCTTTCTAAGTGAGATTAATTTTCTTCCATGTAAGGAGTTTGTGATGTTAAAATTCTCCTACCTCTTAACTTGTTTTCATTACTTTCTATACTGATCTAAGAATTCTCTATTGAATCTAAGAATTAAGATTACTTATGACATTTACTTAGGTATGGATATTTACATGTGTGTGTGTATTTAAGAATACCATAAAGAAGCAAGTTACTAGTGAATAGTTTTACCTATCATTTATATTATTTTAAATATTGTCCTTTTTATACATGCTATTGTATGTAAAAATTAGTCTTCACAGAGTTATATATATAGAAAAATTAAGAGGGATGTAAACTGAGTAGAACAAAGTGATTTACCTTAATAATTCACATTCAGAGAAGGCCACAACAATTTGTCCTCATAACAACAATTGTGATGTGCTTACTGGAATGTATGCTAATTATAGTCATAGCCAGTGTGGTAATTGTGATTTATGTGAAAACTCAGGTGACCAAAATGTATTTATCATATATATTTGGTCCAAGATTCCCAGTTCACAGCTCCCCAAACCCTAAGTATGGAGAGTGCTAAAAATGTCCTTGCTATGAAATGAGGTGACTTTTGGAAAGCACCTTAGGGTGGGGACCCTCAGGTGATTAGAGGGTTGAAAATTTCAGTCATCACCTGGTTCTTCAGGAACAGACAAGGGATAGAAATTGAGTTCAGTCGTGAAGAAGCTTTCTGGATAGAGCTTCCCAGTTAACGGACAGATGGATATGAGGGGAGAGTGGTGTGTCTAGAAAGGACACAGGAGCTCTGTGTCCCTACCCCATACCTTGCCCCATGCATCTCTTTAGTTTAGTTGGCTATTGATGAGTTACATGGTTTTGCAGTAAGTTGATGATGAGTAAGAAAAATATTTTTCTGAGTCCTGTGAGCTGGTCTAGCAAATTAATTGATTCCAAGGAGTAAGTTGTGGGATCCTGATGTATACCCATTTGGTCAGAAACACAAGGCTTCTGATTGGCATTTGAAGTAGGAGATTGGAAGGCAATGTTATAGGTGGAAACCTTAACCTATTGGATCTGATATTTTCTGGGTAGTGTCAGAACTTAACTGAAATACAGGACATCAGCTGGTTTCCAAGAATTGCTTATTGATGTGGGGAATTCTCTCCCTCCTGAAATGGAGCTGGAACCCCAAATAAGCAATTACTATTTGCTTAGCATTGGTTTTGAAACTAATTTGACAGTGGAACTTGCACAAATCAGAGTATTTATAAGTACTTCTATAAAGCTTGTGATTATATACTTGAGCCTGTTATATAAACTTTAGGAGTCACTTGTTATGTCTTATTTGTCCCTTTTTCTTTGCTTCCCTGCAGTGGACAGACTGTCTCTGCCTTTACTTTTCAGTCCTGACTTTGCTTTGGTCATTGTCGCTCTTTCCTTTTGTACCAGCACAGACTTTTATAACAGCCTCAGGCACATGCAACCCTCATCCCCACGTTGGTTGTTCAAACGTCAGCCTAGACTTTTGGAAGTCAGACAAAGTTGGCATCAAACGCCTACCCAGTGCTTATATCTTTAGTGACCACCCAGGAACAGTTTCTAATTTTAAAATGCATGAGACAGAGGGCAGCAGGCTGTGCCTTACTTTCTAGTTTTTAAACTACATTAATTTTTAGGACCATTCCAGGTTTGCTCTTACAAGTGACAAAGAGAGAAACTATGGTGTACATTTGGATAGCATTTAAAATGTTACAGAAAACTTTTCCTATGGCATCTAGTTCTCTCAACAAACCCAGTATGTAATCACCCTTCAAATAAGGAACCTGTGACTCAGAAAGCTTCACAGTCTGACCACGGCTCTATCAATGGCAAATAACAGAAATGAGGCTACCTATAAGTTGTTCTTTATTAATATCATTTTTTTAGTAACATCTCACCTTTTACTTTGTTTTATGCTGGAAAACTTATCTAAATAATCTGATAACCTATTTAAGACACAGAAAATATACAATGAGGTAATTGTGTGTATTCAGTAAGAGCTGGGCTTTGAATGCAATCTAAACTTATTTTTTTATTAATATAATTTTTAAAAAATTTACATATACTTGCCATCAGTTGTAATCCCCATGCATTCGCCATCACCGTCTCACCAGTGCACCATCACCTCAGTCCCTCATGCTCCCATCTTCCCTCAACCCTCCCCCTTCCCTCCCCACCAAGTGTCCCCAGTCTGTCCCTGTCTCCTCATTTTTGGTTTTTGTGTCTTTATTGCTGTTATTGTTATTATTATTGTTCTTATTCCTTTCCTTGATCCTTATTTGGCTCCCTTATGTTCGTCCTAAGGGAGGAACCATCTGGTATTTTTCTTTTGCCTTCTGACTTACTTCGCTGAGCATAATCCCCTCCACATCCATCCATGTTCCTATGAATGAGTCTAGTTTTTCATTTCTGATTGCTGAGTAGTATTCCATCGTGTTTTTTGTGAGGTCAAATTTAACTATGCTTGGTCAAATGAAATAAATTACTTTTCAGATTCCCTACTAGCGTGTAAACAGACTGCCATTCCTCTGACTGCCACTGACAACACTGGAGCGGCAAATATGCAAAAGCTATAAAAGGGGCACTTCTGAGAACTGGCTGTCAGTGTTCACGTAAGATACTGTGTGACCTAAGAAGGGAGATGAGGTGGTAGAATATTTTGACAATTATAAGGTCATACAAAGAGAGCAGAAGGAAAGTCCAAGTCAAGTTTTCAAGTCAAATTAATCAAAGGAGAATTCTAGATGAAGATAGAGGAAATCCTGATAGCTCTTCAATTTAAAGGGAAAAGGTAAGGCCAAATCTAGTTCAGTATTACAAAGTAATAATGAAAAGCAACTCCATATTTCAGTCTCACCCTATGCTCTCTATGTATCTACACTTAAGTAAATTATATTAGAATGTATTATTGTATGTTCAGACAAATTGTATGATTTTTATATAGAGAAAAACTGCTTTGGCCACACTTGAAATGTCAAGTTTATTCACTCAATAACTTCAGATTAAAAAAAAAAGGCTTTAGGAGGAAGATAGGAGAGCCAAATGAGGGACCAAGGGGGCTAATAATAATAATAATAATAACAAAATAACAAAACCAAACACCAATAAAGAGAAAACTACAAATCAGAGACATTCCTTAGGGGAGGGGGAGAGAGAGACCAAAGCAAGGGCGAGAAGAGGACAGGGGACTATGGTGTTTGGGAATGAGTGAATTGGTGGTAGAAATTCTATGGAGACTACACCTGAGAAAAGAAAGCAGACATTGTAATAAATAATTAAAAAAAAACCAAAAGACAAAAGTCAATCATGACTACTAGTCCCAGTAAATAATTTCAGAAATGAATATTAGTGGTGAAAGTATTTCAAAGCTTCAAGGGTATGTAGGATTCTGTTCCCTATAAAATAAAAGGAAAGTTTACAGGTGAGGGTGTTATGCAAATAAGCAATTAAAATATAAAAATTCAGCTATACTGACTAAATCATTATTTTTTAAAGATTTATTTTATTTATGTGTACAAGAACTGGACTGTAGGCTGCCAGAGGTACAGGGGGTGAGAGGATTCACCAGAGACAGAGTGGGGAGCACAACAGGGAGAACTAGGAGATTACATTGCTGAGGGGAGCAGTGAGCGAGACAGGACAGTTCTGCTGCCAGGGATTGAACCCATGCCACAGAGACTGGCCATAGCTTGACAGTGCTTACCTCCTGCAACACTAAGGAGGCCCTGACTAAATAATTTGTTTCATGGAATTTATTCTGAGGAAATAATTCAGCAGCAGCTCAAAGGTTTCTCAAATATTTTTCCCTTTAGTGTTTATAAAATATAGCAAAAACTAAACAAAAGAAGAAACCACAGGAGGCTAGTCTAATAAATTACAGCATAGCAATATTATGGAAATGTGTTAAATTTTGTGTGAAATAAAACTTTCATTTAGTTTCCAGGGAATTCCCAAAGGATGTATTTTAATCCCACTTCAGATATGAATCATTTGAAGTCATTTCTTTTTCATTCTGTATATTCCTTGGCATTTTTTTTTCACAATCAATAGAAACCTAGGAAGATACAGATTTTACAACTAATTCCAAAGTGCTTTGTAAGCTTATGCAACATCTTCAAAGGGGAAAACTTTCCAGGGAGAAACAAAATGGTGACTAGTGGGACAGCTGCATATAAGGACAGCATCAGTATATATAACTAGGAACTCTCTTCTTCCTTTCTCTCATTAATATTAATAACATTGTTTTAATAGCATCATTTTAATAAAGGGAATCAATTTTCTCCTGAATTTAGGGTAATAATATGTATGTTATATATATAATGTATAATGTGTATGTTATAATCATATGTAAGTACACCAGCTATATGTTTACTAATTTTGCTATTCCTATGTATATTCTACATTTCTCAACAATGGTTATAATCAAAAGTAAGATTATTTTATTTATTTTTTTGCATAGAAGAACTGTAGTGTAGGCCAGAGATGCAAAGGGTGAGAGGAGTCACCAGAGACAGAGTAGAGGAGCAGAACATGCAGATCTCTTATTTCAAGGGAGCAGTAGGTGAGACAGGAGAGGTCTGCTGCCAAGGATATGTAGGTTAGCTCCCTTGCCAGGGATGGAACTCAAGTGGTAGAAGTGATAGTGCGGATACTTAGTCCCTAGGCAACCAGGGAGGCCCCAAAATAGGATTATTTTAATTTCACAATGTGGGATACCCAAAGAAATATTTCATAAAATGATGTCATCAGGTCATTTCTTTAGTAAATTTCTTTGTGTTTCTTAGGTAGTTATAATGCACCAGATGCTGAAATAGGAGTTGCATTGTGATGTAGAAATACATAGCAGAATGTAATAAGTTTATGTATGAACACTATTTATATTGTCTTCAAAAATATATATTGAAACATATGTACATGCATACTATATGTGATGTCATTGTCAATATATATACACACAAGTATATATACACACATACATATATACATACAATCATGCATACATAATCATATAAATAGATATACATATAAATAGATATAATGCATATAATAGATATCAAATACATATAAATAGATATAAAATAGTTACCCAGATAATTCTAAGCTGATTGGTCATAATTTGCTTAAAAAAGGTAACACATAATGGTAATTAAGTGTATTTGCTTTGGAATTAATCACCATGGGCTTTATTCCTAGTAATATTACTTACATGATTTGGTATAACCTAATTAGCTTTTCTTAAATTTCTTGTTTGAATAATGTGGGCAATGCTATATAACTGTCAGGACTGATGTTTTACATGGATTTTAGCATTCAATTTTACAAAGACGTTATAGGGTCGTTACTATTATCATACCCATTTTACAGGCGAAGAAACTGAGTGACAGAACACACATGGTGCAGCAGACCTCTCCTATCTCACCCTCTACTCCCCTCAGCAGTGTATTTCAGTAGATCTGCCTGTTCTGCTCCCCACTATATCTCTGGTGAATCCTCTCACCGCCCACACCTCAGTTCTTGTGTGAAGAAATAAATACATCTTTATAAAAATATGAAGAAGTTAAAAAATAGGGAAGAGGAGGAAAAACAATCATATATGCCAGGAACTGTGTTAAGCAGTTTTTTATGTTGTCTCAATTCCTTGCTCAGATGTGGGGTGAGAATGACTGTATTTAAGAAGAAACTTAGTTGATAAATGTTGATGCTGAAATTCAAAACGAAGTCCCTTCAATTGTGAATAATATACTCAGACACACATCTTCTAGATACATAGGATAATTTGTTCACTAGTTGACTTTAAGAAAATGCACTTCATTGGGCCTCCCTGATGGCGCAAGGGGTTGGGTCACAACACTAAGAATCTATCTACAGCCATTACAGCATGAGCTTAGTTCCTGGCCAGGGAAGTGGCCCTCATGGCACAGCAGACCTCTCCTGCTGTGCGCACTGCTCCCCTCAGCAGTGTATTTCAGTCAATCTGCCTGTTCTGCTCCCCACTCTGTCTCTGGTGAATCCTCTTACCCCCTGCTCCTCTGGCCTATACCACAGTTCTTATATGCATCAATAAATAAATCTTTTTTTAAAAAGAAAATGCATTTCACAGTTTGTGGTTTCAAAAAGCATAGAATTCATCAGGGATGACAAATATGGATGCCAACACTAAATTTATTTGAAGTTCACAACACCTATATGGGCTAGGATGCAAAGATCCTAGAGCAACTGAAATAGAAAATGTCATTGTGCAACTTAAACTTAACCAGATTGGATAGGCAGATGCTTGGCACATTGTGCACAGTCTTCATTAGTCTAGTGCATAAATGATAAGAAGAGTCAGCTAAGTGAGAAAGATGGTGTTATTCTTCTACTGTCTTTCTTCCTTACACTTTTTAAACCTAGTAGAGCTGATGAACTTTGCTTTCTCCTTCATTCCTACCGAGAGGGTAGGGTGCAGTTAGAGAGGGTGGAAGACAACCAAATGGGGCAAGTTCATTGCTTTCTTGTGGGTGCCAAGTCAGAGATCTCACCCAATCCCAGTATCCCCAGTGGTGACTGGAACTTGCAGGGCATGATAAAGACATATTCTGTATCAAAGAATAAATGAACAAGAAGGAAAAGCTGGATTATTTTAGGGAAGACTTCAAGAAATCACAAGGGAGAGGAAAAACACCACAACCAGGGTCATTATCATACTATCTTTCTGTGAAGTCTTGCCTTTTCTCTCTCTTATAATGGCACTGACAAAGACTTAAGTGCCTACAACTCTCTACTTACATTATTTACTTACATTTCTGATTTTACTGTGAAGAGTGATCTGGGAAAGGACAGTATTGTATTCATTTTTTTTTTAATCTCAGTGACTAAAATAGCATCTGACTCACAGCAGACAATATGATGTGTCCTCAACACATAGTATATATTTAGTGGGTTTGGTTTTTTTTTGCATAATAAACATTCGCTGAGAACAGAGGACCTTGCTTTCTTGTTATTGACTTCTGTCCATTTCTCATCTTTCTAGCCCACTTGCTTTTGATGTCTTGTATACAGTGTAGATCTTTCTACCTCTGGCTTGTATTACTGACTTTCTTTAATTCACTAGGTCTAATTTTTATTCTGGTCTCTTAAAATTTGCCTTCTTGTATCTCCTTTAGTGAAACTCCCCACAAACTCCTGTTTGGGTATTTCTGCCCCCTTCTGTGAGGCTATGCTGTCCTCTAGATGCCCTAGATCCTCACCTATTTCTTAGAACTGGTTTCTCTTTACTTAGCGGCACAGTCTTCGGGTGGGAAGCCACACACCTAACAGGGCTGCCAAACCCTAGGGCGCTCATGCCAGTTCTTAAAATTGTGGCTGTCTACTATAGTGGGCAGGAACATGGAATTCAGACATGAGTAAGCAAGGAGGGTGTCAAGAACTGAAACCTATCACACGTGAAGATTTTAAAGAGGTTGCTGTGGGTCTCAGTGCTTCTGGTATGAGTGTCTGATCTGTATCTTGGCAGTTTACATATTATATCAAATATTATTCTGTGGAATCCTGTAGCCAACTAATGAGAGTTCTACCCGATGAACAAATACTTGTTTCCATCTTTTCTTGTGCCTCAGGGAGACGAAGAACTTCCTTAAAGAGATGGGAACTGAAATTACTTTTTGCTAAATCCCAAATATATGTTGGTTAGCCATAATGAATGATGATTTTTATCTGTATCTGACTAGTCTTATTTGTAGCAGATAAATGATATAATATAATATAATATAATACAATACACAATTCAGACTTATAGACTATTCATTCACTTTTGAATCTTCTAGATAGCTTCTTAGTGTTGTGACCCAACCCCTTGCACCATTAGGGAGGCTCGATGAAGTGCATTTTCTTAATGTCAACTAGAGAACAAATTATCCTATGCATCTAGAAGATACATTCAATTTTAAAAAGAAAATGCATTTTTCCTTTAGTAGTATTGCCTACACCTGTTTCTCAGTAATTAAAAATTAATATATAGACATATGTGTGTATATGTATATATGTATGCATATATACATATAAATGTGTGTCTATATATAGATACATATCTTTATATATATGTGTGTATATATATATAATTAGACACATATCTTAGTCTAATTCTATGCTTGGTTTTCCCAAACTGTGCTTCAAATACCAAGCTCTCTTGATCTTCAGGCTAATTTATTCAGTAGCTTCTTGGACATGTCTACTTTTGTGTTTCTTAAGAATCTTAAATTTAAACCTTTTATCTTTCATCTTGCCATCCTTGTTCCAAATTTCTTCTCATTTAGTTCTATGATCATTAAATTAATTTACTTCTGTTATCATTAAATGTGTGTGGCTTGCCCCAATCTTTTTACTATAATCTCCAGCCTGGACTTCTGTTCTGAGTTCATAGGGCATTAATAGGGTCAAAACTTAGCACTTAATTTTACTTGTTAAAGCTCTACTAGCCAAGTCTGAATTGTATAGGTTCCAATCCTTAATTTATAGAGGTAACAAAAACAAAAACAAACTAGGATGCATCTTTAATTTCATTTTCTTTCTTTCCTTTATTTACAACATGACAGACCTTTACTCTTGTCGTTGCACTTTACATATGAAACCATTAAAATATCTTACCTCACTGGTTACAATGATCATCTGATTTGTTCCTTCTCTTCTTTCCACTTTATATATTAGTCTATGTATTGAAGCCAGGGGTATTTCTTGAACATATTAATCTCATGTATGTAACTTCTTAAACTTCCAAAGTTTCAATCAGGATAAAATATAAAATCTCCACTTCAACTAGTCTGATGCCCAAGTTGCAGCTTACATTTTTCTTTTGCCACTTTCTCCCTTTTTCTTTTATGCCAAACACAATGGATTTTGTTCCCTAACAAGATTGTTTCTCAAGATCTTTCACTTGTTGTTCTCTCTGCCAAGAATACTTACTCTTCTACCTCTTAGTTATTTGTGTCTTATTTTCCTTCACTCTCTGTCTAACATATTAAGAGAGGTGATTCATAACACTATACTTAAATATCTAAAATCAATCCCCACTTTTCTTTATAGCAATTAGAGCTATATGGAATTATATATTATGCATTTATTTACTTTTAGCTGTCATTTTTTTCTGAGTAACAACTGAAGTTCTGTGTGGCGGGATTTGTTTTATTACTTTGTTTGCGAAACATGGAATAGTTCTTGCATAACCACAATGAACAATTTCTGGATGTACTAACGATTAAAATCAGGATATTAAAATGTATTCCAAATCCTCTGTCACTCTTTCATATGGGTTTTGCCTTATTTACATACATAAAAGGTTGTAATGATATATACACAACATATTTTGTTTTAGTACTTTTGACGTAATAGATTAGCTAACTATGCCATGTGGTTGCAACTTGACTAAATAAATCTTCTTAGATATTCCTGTAGAAATTCAACAGCATTCAAAACTAAGAAAAAATATTTCTCTTATGTACTATGGATAATTCATTAAAAAAATGAAGGCATGGGAAAATTTAAAGTTATTAGAGAAATGTGGCATCACACACATCATAACAATGTAAATGTCTATCTACATAGTATTTTTATCTTTATCTAAGTAAATGGTGAAGTCATTTAAATAGAATATATATGTTTATAATTTCTATGGACTAGATGCTGAATAATGGCTTATAAAGACATACATTCAATCAGATAGAGTGGGAATGAATTTCACACTCTGTAAATACTCTATGGAAGCAGCAATGTGTACAGAATATTTATCTGGGGCCCTTGGATAAGACAGCTTGATTTATTCAGAAGATTAAAGTCTAGGAGGAGAATGAAGTAAGGTTGAAAGGTAGGGAGATAGCTGAACCTTGAATTGTCAATGAACCTTAAATTGTCAATAGTATATTTTTTAATATTTAAGAATTAAAGAGATATTATTTTTGAATTAACCAATTTTACTGTGTATATTGCTATTGTAGTAATTCAGATGCAAAAAGATAACATACTAGATTTTTGTAGCAGTTATGGAAATAAAATGAAATATTTGGAAAAAATTAGAAATAGCATTTAATATCTTAATAACATCTAATATCTGATTGAATATATTTAAATTGTGGGCAAGGACATATTAAGTGTAGCTAACATTTTGAGGATAGGAAGTATCATTTGTTATATTTAACAGAAATAAGGAAAGAAAGAAATGATTAAAGAATTCACTTGATGTATAAAAGAGTGACTTTTGGATGTGTTGAGGTTAATGTGATGCCAGCCATGAAGTTGAATGTATTTAGTTACATGTATTCAATTACACAACTAGAGTTAACAGTGCAATGTTTGAGTTCTCCAAAATGAAAATGAAGAACACAGAAGAATGTATCCAAGAACCATGATTGACCGTAGAGAACACTCACAGTTGGAAGACAATGAAACAATGCTATGACAGTGTCTATAACAGTACTATAGTTTCAAAAGACAGTGCCTATGTAGAAGACAGGTGACAGTGTATGGGTGCTCACTAGTGTACATAACTTCAAGACACTCAATAATTTTCAGGGTTTATCTAACAAATAGTGAAAACAAGGAGTTTCTAAGGCCACAAATGACCTGTTATCTCACCCATGATAGTGTCCACAGTGTCCAGGAGCCCTAAACAAAAGGCCATTCATTCAAGATGGCACTTTCCTGCTAATGAGAGCCTGGTGCCCATGGCACACTGGCAAGCAGTGGGCCAGGATCAAGCATGGTGGCAGCTGGAGGTGTTCACAGGTGAGTCACTGAGATGACACCACAGCAGCCCACATTAGTCTGAAGGCTGGTCTAGACAGTAATAGAGGCAACAGCACCAGGAGGTAGTACCATCAAAAGTGATGGGCAGCTCTCAGATGAGACCCACACACAGAGTTTTGGCCATCTGTAAACAGGGCTGGACAGCAATGATCTGTAGTGCCATTCACCATTTGTCACCAGGAAATGGTATTAGATACACCAGTGTTAACAGCTCTTTGTGAATTTTTGGCTTACACCACCAACAAACTGCTCTTTGAGACATCAGGCTCAAGGTCTTTGGTGCTCCTTTTAGGTGATGTCAGAGGCAAGACTGGAGGAAGGTGCAGAAGCCAGGTCTCTATGAAGCTCTTCAGTTTCTCTTCTTTCTTTGAAGGTTGACTGTTTGGTGCTCCTTTTCTCAGCTATGGCTTAAGCTGCTTAAGCTGGCTCCTGCCCTGCCTTTTATGCTCTTTCAGAGTACCCCACCATACAAGCCTGATTGGACCACTATGAATCCTATGGGACTTATTGCACCATTTAGGACTGATCTGCCCAACAAGAGACCTTGTTGAGGTCTCTAAAGTGGGTCTCCTAACAGCCATCTACCCAAATTTATTCTTTCCTAGAATGTTTGCTTTCTTTTTCAGGTGTAGTCCCCATAGAACTTCCACCACAATTTCATCTGTGCACCATCACCATAGTCCCTTGTGCTCTTCCTGTGCTTTTTCTTGTCTTGATCCCACTCCCTCCCTCTTCCCTGCAGAATGCTTCTGACTTATAGTTGTATGTTTATTCTTGTTTTGTTTTGTGTTTTGTTATTGTTATTTTTTCCTTGAACCCCTATATACCTTCTATAAGTGAGACCTTCCAGTATTTTTCTTTTTCCTTTTGACTTATTTCACTGAGCATAATCCCTTCAAGTTCTATCCATGTTTTCTGTGTCATTCTTGATTTTTGACACAAATAATTAACTAATGATCTGATTGAACAGGATTGGTTCATTTTGCTCACAACTGATTGGTACATTCTATGATCCATGTGCCATATATATAAAGAAAAACTTGGTGCCTGTGCAGAACTGCCTGCCCTGACTTCAGGGCAGGCTCATGGACTGGTGGGCTTCATGGAGCCACAGCCAAAACTAGCCTCAGTAGGGTGGGAGGCTCTCTACACCTGGTTTATCAGGGCTGGGTATAACAATGTATAAGGGGTGGAGAGTTGAAGAAGCACTGGGGCACAGGTTAAAGCTGGTGCAGGGTGGGCTTTGCTGGGATAAGGACTGTACAGTCATCTCTTCTGCCTGCCTCTGATTCCCTAGACCTGTGGGGCTAACTATTGCCTCCAGCACTTGCTTCTGAAGCCCCAGTTGGTCTACATGCCCTGGGAAATCATGGTAGGGAACCACTCCCCACCACCATCACTGACAGCTTCTGTCAGCAGCCTGCACCTGCCACCTGCTACCACTTGACCTTCCCACAATCAGCTTCTGGAGCCAGGCACTACAGCCCTGAGATGTGGGTGAATGGTGTGGGGGCATTGTTCTGGTGTTCAAACTGAAGTGGGCCTCCATACAGCCATCTACCCAAAGGAAGTGCTCTAGACCACCAGCAGAAAACTCCCACCCTGACAAAAGAAACTTTGGGGCTCTGCACTTAAATATGGTTAGTTTGCCAGGGAAGATCTGCCAACAGGCAGTGACTCCTGCTGTTGGCAGGAAACCACCACAACTCCAACAACTCCTGCAGCTCAGGTGTTAGAGGGAAAGAGCCAGTCTTGCCCGAAGCTCATGCTGTGGAGCACTGATTTCTACAGGAGGTGACTTCAAGTTAGTCCTGAACTCTTGTACCCTTGTGCCTGCTGTTATCTCTTGCTGGAATGTCATCCCTAACCCAACCAACTGTGTTTCTTTCTTTATAATCCTACCTCCTTATGAGTTTTTTTTTTTTAATTCATCACAGAGAGTTGACATTCTATAACTGATGCCCTCACCACCATTTTGAGACCATCAGGAATATGGAGGATCTAATGAGGCATAGTCCAAAGATCATGAGAAGTAGCTTGTCAGTGAAAGATTCAAATCACAAACAAGCTTATGATCTTGGAAAAATTATTTCATTTTTCTGAGTCTCAATTACCACAACTATAAAAGCCAGTGTATGTTTACTTTGCATGGTTATTATACAAATTAAATAACCTCATTTATTTTTAAAGATTTATTTATGTATGCATATAAGAATTGGGGGTATGCCTGAGGTGTAGGGGGTAAGAGGATTCACCAGAGACAGAATGGGGAGCAGAACAGGCAGATCTACTGAAATATATTGTTGAGGGAACCAGTGGGCAAGGCAGGAGAGGTCTGCTGAGCCATGTGGGGTTAAATCCTTGACTAGGGGTTTAACTCTTGTTGCAGTGGCTGTCCATTGCTTCATAGTGCTGAGACTTAACACTTTGTATCACTAGAAGGTTACTCTTATATTTAATGACACAAAGCATACTTTAAGAGCTTGATAAATGCTAGTTCCCTTCTACTTTTTGTGTGTATATATTGGAGGGAAATTGGGAGGAATGTCAGATAAACTAACACAGAAAAAGGGATGCCAAGCAATTGTGGAAAGGTCAAGAAATTATTTTAACCAAGATGTTAGTGTAAATCATACTATTATCTTCCTGTTTATATCTTCTTCAACAATTCCATTTTTAACAGGAAAATGTAGCTTTTTTTCTGATATGTAAGGTTATGTTCTCAAGTGCCCCAGATAAAGAGCACCTAGATCACTTCCAAACAGGACTAATTCAAACAAAATAAATATTTTAGCAACATATTTTTTGGGAAAAAAAAGGTAGTTTGCCCCACCAACTAACTTATGCCTATTAATTTAAAAAGGTAATCAAAGTCAAGTAGTAACAAATGAGACCACTTCATTACATAAAAATAAAAATTCACTGTAATCACAGCATCGAGTATCAATTAATTACAAAGTGATATTTTAGATGCAATTCACAAAATCACTCTAAAATAGCCTTTTATAGCTCTATATACACACTTCAGTTAGTGCAGAACCAAACCACTTAATTAATCATTCCAAAGCATTTCTATTTTCCAAAATTGAATACCTGAAACATACTCATAACACCATAACCTGCCAGATTTAAATTTTAGCATTTACTTTCTGCATTCCCAGTGGGAGACAGAAATATTTTTAAATGACATCTTATCAGGCAGTGGTAGAGCAAGACTTGAAAAGTTAACTTCTCTTTGAAAGTGAACTACCGTTGAATGCTGACTCACCACCAGGGGAGAAGCTTAATCTTCATCGGAAACTGAACATTTACTTGGGTCACTTAACACATATTTATTAGAGAACTTGTGTTTGTTGCTGCTGATAAAGATACATAATTCAATGCCTACAAGAAAGTTACTCTATAACAGGGACAAAACTACAATATAGTGTGACACAGGAATTCTACATAAGGAAATCTATAAAGCCCAATAAAAATACAGTTTATGAAAGAGGAATAATGTTGAGACCACCTAGGTAAAAGAAACTGTGAGCTGATAAGTTGCCCCAAATCAAGTTTGAACAAATGGACTCAATTATGGACAGTTGAGTACTGGCCAAACAATTTGTCTCACCACATTGGCTATGAGGCACCACGCTGGACAAAAAGTATTAAATTCTGACTAATGATTATTTCATAGTTTCCTAGAGGGAGAAAGCAGAGGACCTGAATGCACAGCCCAACCCAGGACAAGCTATATCACTGTTCTCTTCCTAACTCCCTTCAGAAGCCTGAGAAAATGCTCATTTCTGGCACTGGCTCCCTCTGATTCAGTTACAGCTAGATCTCCCTGGTAAATTCCTTCCTTAGTGGACAGAGGATCCACTCTTTTCAACTGGGAGCCTACAGTAATATTTGGATTTAAATTGGAGGGTAAGCACATGTATTCTAAGTAAAAGATAAATACAGGTATTAGTAGAAGCAGAAAGAATATACACAGGCAGGGCCATACTAAACAAATAATTGGCTAAGAAATGGTGTATTTGGAGAACTGAATGAAGTTTGGCACTGTTGGGGTATATCTATGTGCTTGTGGCAAGGAGACGTGTGGAACTGGTGAAGCAGATTAGTGACTGGTCCACCAGTTGAGAAGGTCAAATCTTTAAGGATGAAGTCCTTAACGACTTTGTGAACCATGTGAAAGAGTTTTAGAATTTTATATTGTAAGACATGAATGCATGCTTATTAATATGAAGATTGAGTAATGTGAAGAGTTGCACTTTAGGAAAATCACTCTGGGAGCTATTGGCACAGAAACAGTAATAGAGATGTAAGACATTATGTCGGAGTTCAGACAATAGGTTGTGGGATCCTGACCCTTGGCAATATCAGTGACTACAAAAGACAAGGTAAAATAAGTGTAGAAAATGACTAGGTCTGAAGGGTCAAGAACAACACAGAGTCCAGAATGATACAGGTTTGAGTAACAAGGTTGAAAGTGTAATTTATTTAGCCAGAGAGGAAATGTAAGAAGATACTTCAGGATAAGATCTAGAAAATAGTTTAATTTTCTGTTCAAAGTAGTACTTTTTTTCTGATAATGTTTTGCGCAAATTAAAATTATACTGGATACCAAATAGACTTAAGTCTATTCTAAGAATTGACTTAATATTTTTAAGAATTCTAAGAATTGACTTAAATATTTCCATAAAATATATGCTTAATGGATGGATCTGGAGGGGATTATGCTTAGCGAAGTAAGTCAGAAGGCAAAAGAAAAATACCAGATGGTTCCTCCCTTAGGACGAACATAAGGGAGCCAAATAAGGATCAAGGAAAGGAATAAGAAC
>JAGFMF010011725.1:5265938-5321831 GCA_019455555.1 Galemys pyrenaicus
AAAAATGAAAAACTAGACACATTCATAGGAACATGGATGGAACTGGAAGGGATTATGCTCAGTGAAGTAAATCAGAAGGCAAAAGAAAAATACCAGATGATTCCTTCCCTAGGAGGCATATAAGGGAGCCAAATAAGGATCAAGGAAAGGAATGAGAGCAATAATAATAATAAAACAACAAGAAAGAAACAACAAAAATGAAAAGACAAGGACAAACTGGGGACACATGGTAGGGAGGGAAGAGGGAAAGGGTGGAGGACAGACGGGAGCACGGAGGACTGAGGTGATGGTGCACTGGTGTTACGGTGATGGGGAATACATGGGGATTACAATTGATGTCAAATATATGTAAATTTAAAAAAATTATATTTAAAAAAAATTCAATGCATGTTAGGGCTGAAGTTATTAACTATAACAGTTAATTCAAACTTTAGTTTAGCTTTTTACCACTTTGGGCAAGTTTCTTCAGCTACATAACCTTTAGTGTCCTCGTTAGTTTAATGGGCATAACAAACCATCTAAATAGGCCCTTGGAAGAAGTAGAAATGAGGTTAAAGCTGATAGCACACATAAACACATGTGCATTTCCAATAAATGAAGATCTTGATAGCAGTCAGTTTGCACCTAATGAATAAACACTGGAAACATTACCTATTGAATTTAAAAGATTTTCCAGTGGCAAAAGTGAGTGATAAAATATTTGTGAGGATAATTATGTATATTTTAAAAATCTAGCCATGTCTTAGGAAACAATGCTGCTTTGAGCATCTCTATGGTCAGATCCTTTTTATAGGTTTAGAGATGTGATACCAGTGATGATGAATACACCTACAAGTTTGTAATAGGAATCATCTTCATCTGGTACATCTGGAAATCTGCAGGTCTACCGCTTCTGCTTCTGAAAAGGTGCCTTTGCATACTTCAAGCTCCCCGTGCAAGTTCAATGGCAACCTCGATTTATCATTGCTGCACAGCTGAACGCATCTTGAGCAGAAAGGTTCTCTCCCAGACGAGCTGTCCACAACCCTGTCTGCCAGCTGGTGACAAAAGCAGGGCCTAGTTTGCTGATGGCTGGGTGTGAGGTTTAGGGATGTGGGGTGAGGAAAGGAGAACAGAAGGCGAGTGTCTGTAAACACTTGCCTCATATATTCTGATTCTTCACTAGCATCACTAAGGATGGTTAGAAATGCCCTGGAGTTTAAAGTCTGTCTCTCCTTTCAGCCTGTGACTTGCTCTTTGTCTGACACTATTCTCCCTAGAGATGCAGTCACAAAGCAGTGTCTGCACAGTGAATACAATTAAACAAAAGCCTCTGGAAATGTCCAAGGGGAAATTGGATAATATGTGCTTTGATGCTGGGATTTGGATTTTGAAGGTGAAAAAGCAGTCAAGACATCAGAAATCTGTTTCTACTCAGTAACATTAACATTCTCCCAGCGTGTCATACTAAGTTCATTGCTGAAGCCAGTTTCTCAAGTATTATCAGACATTCCAAGCATTCCTGAGATCAAAACAAGTTCTAACATTAGACCTCTGTTGTGAGTGGACATTAAAATCTTTTTTTTTTTCTTGTATCTTCTTACTTGGTTAATGAAAGGGAAATATGTTTGCTAGTCCATTTGGACTGGTATCTTTGGTTCTTATTTTGCTGTTCTGACATACACTTTGTGCATAAAGAAGAAAGCCAGGGCTTCCCTGGTGGTGCAGTGGGTTAAGCAATACACTATGAAGAAAACCACAGCCACGCAGCACGAGTTTGATCCTTGCCACCAGCAGGTGACCCACATGGCACAGCAGACCTCTCCTTCCTTGCCCACTGTTCCCCTCAGCAGTGTTTCAATTGATCTGCCTGTTCTGTTCCCCACTCTGTATCTGATGAATCCTCTCACCCCCGCAAACCTCTGGCCTATACTCAAGTTCTTGTATGCATAAATAAAATAACTCTTTAAAAGAAAAAAAAATAAAGGAGAAAGCTTATTCTTGCCCTGGTCCATTATCTGGCTGGACAGATCCTGAAAAATATCGCCTCGATTTGCTCTAAATTCAAATTCCTCTCATTTTTTCAGATCTTCATGCTATGCCTTTTTCACAATGACATAATGTGTGTACAAAACACACTGCTGGGATGCCTGGCTCTGCCAGGGTTTTTAAGGTACCTACTCATTTCAGCTTACTACCAGGATCCCAGTGGATCCTAAGAGAGGTGGAGTCCCAGAGCACAGGGCAAATTTCATGTGAATGGTGTCACGGTAGGAGACTTTATCCTTTGAGGTGAACAAATAGGAAAGCTCAGCAAGAAACAAAACAATCTAGGAATGAATAAGCAAATGTTCTAACCCTCAGTGATCTGAGTGTGTGTGCGTGCATGTGTGCGTGTGTGTGTGTTATGTGGCTACAGTAAAACATTGTAGAAAATCATGGAGACCTATGAAATTTTTGGTTAAGAAGTCCAAAATATTCTTTTCCTTCTACTTGATCCAAGATGGACCATATCTTTTAAGTAGTGATGTGATCAGAATGAGATAATTTGAATGTCAGATCTTACAGACAGTTTTCTATTTCTACTCCAACAAATGATTGCAAATAGTGACTTAAGGCAACATGTAGTCATTATCTTACAGTTATGAAGATCAAAAGACCAAAATGGCTTCCACTGCGCTATAATCAAAGTGTTAATGGTGTTAACAGTGCTCCTTTCTGGAGACCCTAACACTCAGCCATGTCCTTGTCTTTTCTAGTTGCTAGGGACTACTTAACTTCTGGACCCATCCTCAATCTTCAAAACCAGTAGAGTACCAACTTTAAATCTCTCTGACTCTAACGCACACACCTGCCTTTCTCTTTTAATTATCTTATTGGGTGTTTATTGGTGATGCTTTTTTAAATTAAGATTTTTATTTATTTATTTTGACTTAGAAGTACTGGGGTGTAGGCCATCAGTGCAGGGGGTGAGAGAATTCACCAGAGACAGAGTGGGGAGCTTAATAGGCAAATCTATTGAAGGGGGACAGCAGGTGAGATGGGTGAGGTCTGCTGTGCAATGTGGGTCATCTCCCTGGCTGGGATTGAACTCAGGCTGCCATGGTGGTAGCATTGAGACTTAACTCCTAAGCTACCAAGGAAATCCTCTCAGTCATGCTTTTGTGGGAAAAAAGAATGTGATACTCAGACTACATGACCTGGGATTTCAATCCAATCTATGTCTCTAAGAACTGTGAGATCAAATTACTTAACTCTCTTAGCTTTAGTTTTGTTACTTTTCAAACAGAAATAATAATAATATATCATTTACACAGTTGTTAAAAAAGATTAGTCTGGGGCTTCCCTGGTGGCACAGTGGGTTAAGCAACGCACTATGAAGCAAACCGCAGCCACTACGGCATGAGTTCGATCCCTGCTGCCGGCCAGTGGGGGACCCACATGGCGCAGCAGACCTCTCCTGCTGTGCCCACTGCTCCCCTCAGCAGTGTGCTTCCGTTGATCTGCCTGTTCTGCTCCCCGCTCTGTCTCTGGTGAATCCTCTCACCCCCCCACACCTCTGGCCTGTACCCCAGTGCTTGTATGCATAAATAAATAAATCTTTAAAAAAAAAAAGATCAGTCTATGGCTCTCAAAACACCATCTCTATGTCAGCAGCATATTAATCGACATTAGTCAATATTACTCAGGAGTTATTAAAAATGCAAACGCTCTGACCTCACCCAAGACATGAATCAAACTCTCTGGGGTTTGGAAGCCTATTCCATAAAACATTAATACATAAAACACACATATCTCACACATGTTTGGGCTTTTCTTACAAGTGCTGACTGTCATTATTCTTCACTGGTAGCTTTCTTAGGTTCACCACACTTTGTTTTCAACTATTGTTTGTTGCAGAAAGTCAAGGTTAGTGACAGATCTATGTTTACCACAGGTAAACTGTGATGTCTCTTTTTATTCTAGAATTAAAAAACTCACATGGATAACGAATTAAAGAGCATTGCTAGTTTATAGTTTTGCCTGTGCCATTTTTGCCCTGCAGGTGGTAGGGAGGCCATTTTCTCTGGCATCTCCTACTTTCGCAGCTGATATGATTGCCTGAGAGCAAGACTGGCCAGTCAGCATGAGCACATGAGGGATTTTGTGACTGTTCAGTTCATTTTTATTCTCTTTGTTAAACTTAAGTAAACAATATGAGCACATGCTTGCCTCACCCAAATAAACCCTCTCACCTCCCACGACTCTGGCCTGTACCCCAGCTCTTGTATGCATAAATAAATAAATCTTTTAAAAAATAAAGCTTCATATTATGTATAAAATTTACTACTGTTATTCATCATTCAGTTTCTACATCATTAGGTAAAATGAATCCACATATTTGGCATCGAGTTAAAAAAAATAAAATTGTTTTTTTTTCCATGAAGAAATATAAATACATTGCCAAAACCACAATGGTGATGGGGGAAATAGTCAACACCTACAAGCAACGTTTAAATTCTGAGGAAAGCCCCTCTTCTAAAAAATTATTTTAGCAGAAACTTCTTATCTTCCATGAAGAATATAGTGGAAATTTGGAGGGTCATGGGCCCCCAGGGTATAGCAATAATTTACTGGTAATTCAAACAAAATTCCCAGTCAGGTCACTAACAATCCTGAAAAATGATGTCATGGAAACTCCTCATATTATGTCACCAGGGCTGTTTTATGGGCACACATGAACTGAGGTGATCCATGACTGGGAAAAATGAAGCTCAGCTCTTGTGGGCTTGGGCTATGTACATACTCTGTAACCCGGTGAGCACAGTACAGAGAGAGGTGAGTATCACTATTCTCATTTTCCAAAGGCTCTAAGAGCTGAGAAATTTGTCTAAGGTCCTTGCTTGAAAGTGGCAGAGCCAGGCTGAGAATACATGTCTTGCTGACGGGACTCCCTACCCTACAACACAGTAGTTCTGGCAGGTTACATCCTGAGAGCCTCTGCAGATGCCTGCCTGCCCCACAATGCCAGCTGTACACCAAAATAAAAAAAGTCGCCTTAATGTTATTTCTCCGAGAGTCAAAATATGAAAATTTTATAAGGCAAAAATACATTTGCAGTAACTTTATTAACAAAAAGATAGGGCACATATTTGGCATAAGGAATCTGACAGAAAGGCAGCATTAGAATGAAAAGAACTTTGAAGTCATAGCTCTGGTTTGGAACCACAAATTTTGGTTTTACCACTTACTAAAGCACTAAATAAAATTCCCTAATCTCTACATGTCTCAGTTTTATTTTTTTCTTATCTTTGGATGAGAGCAATGATTTTTTTAAATAAAATATCATGCGCACATCCAGTTAGATAAAATATAAAAGATAATTTATTGAGTTTTTTTTACATAAAGGATAAAGCAAGTCACTAGTTGCTATCTTAGTAGCACCAGTTAATCTGTTCTCTAGCATAGAGAAAGGTAGAGAACACATAGTTTTAGTTGGGTGTTGGAGGGACTTACTGAGTATGAGGGGATTGGATATCTGAAGTAGGTATTCGATAGGAGGCTACTTAAAGAAAATTGAGAGAGCTGGAAGTTGAAAGTTCTTTATGAAGTTTCACCCATAATTTGGCCTCTTCAGTATATTTTCTGTTAGATATATAATCTCACACATTCTGCATACTGTAAACCACTGAGAGCACCTTGTAGTTGAATACCTCTGGCCTATCATTCATGCTGTTCTCATGGTTTTCACCTCATTCAGTGTTCACAGTTCAATCCAGGTGTCATGCTTTCAGAAGGCTTTCCTGGAACTTCCTGATTGGACAAGTTGCCCATTTTAATAACCCGTGACTCTCCTGTCCCTCCTCCTCTTTATTATTTAATATACTAAACTATTCAATTATTTGTTTATGGTTTGTTCTTTCCCACTACTCTGTGAACTGTTTCTAAGGGGAGGGTCTTTGTCTTATCTTTATACTCCTAGAAATATACTTGATAAATATTGATTGCCCTAGAACACTGGTTCAAATTGCATCGTATCCATATGGGGAACATCAGGATTACTTGCTTATTTCATAAGATTTTACATGAGATTAAACATGTGTGTATATACACGTGAATTATACAGGTAAGTAATATAATTCCTGAGAATCGTCAAAGGTATAACAAAATGATAAGTATAATAAAAATTGTAAATCATAAGTATGAGTAAGGTTTTATTCTTGCAAATAAATTATATATAGATATTTGATAATCAACACTAAATATAAAAGGCTTGAACAATTTTAAAAATTCAAATTTTATCTCAGAGGCTTCTGTGTCCTTTATTATGTGTGGGTGGAGGGGAGAAAACACTTTCCTTATATTTTTTAGACCAAAGAATTATGAGACAAAATCTACGTAAATAAGTCAAGAAACTGAGTCTTTGTTCACTTGGCCCACTGTGGGAATGTGGGCCCTAAGAACAGCTGTCCACCAGATTCATAATCCATCAACCACGAGCACTGCACTACGTCAGGTCCGATGTTAGGATTGAGGAGCTGTAAGTATTCATATGATACAAGTACCTTAAATTACCTAACACCCATAGCATTAGGCAGTCATGACATAGAACATGTATTCACATAACAACTCCACACCCAGTTTCAGTAATGCTCATTATCAGTAAATGTTTGTGAATAAACAATAAAAAAGGTATGGAGACTATGCCTAATGAAATAAATGTTCTCTGAGTTCAGATGAAGGAAAGACAGTGAGATGGCTTAGGCTAGTAAGGTCTCATGAGCAGAAATGTGGGTCTGAGAAGATGAACAGGACTTGGGAAAGGAAGAGGATTCTAAAGAAGGAGAAATAGCATCAGTATTACTTCATACAGACTAATGACTCCTTAATGAAATCTACGCAATTGGAAATCATCAAGTCTCTGATAATAGTTGGGGTATGTTGGTATTCACACAAAAGAGCCAATTTTCTGGGAAAATTGTAATTTGCACAATGGATGTGAAAGGGCTAGCAATTGCTCTAACAGACAGCCTAAATGGGGCCTCATGAAAATGTTAATTAAAGCAAAGTTAATTAGCTAATTAAAACAGAAGTGGCAAACGATAGTTTCTAAAATTTAGGTGGAGGCAATTCTAGTGTTTCTGTCACCTGACCAGAGACTCTTTTTTTCCTGAGAAAATGTATGATTCAGAGCTATAGGTCTTTGTTACTAATTTGAGCATGAAAGGCCCACTGTATGTTATAACCACAGTCCCATGATCCTGGAAATTCTGAATCTTTTAGAGCCAGAACTTAGACTTATCAAATTCAATGCTTTATAGGTCAGAACTGGTTTTGTCTCCATTTGTCAATTTGTGGCTAAAGTGAAGGCCTTAAACAGAAGCATGGCATTATCTGCTTGACAGTGATTTGATGCTGTACCATGTCATGCTGAAAATTAGTGTCTAGAACCAAATGTTAATCACAGGGACCTCTATACATTGATAGCATAAATAGTACGTTTCTCTAAAAAAAAAAAAAACTATAGTGACTCACTCTGCTTTAAATAAAAATCTCTCTTCACTATTTCAGTGAATTGAATAACTGACCCTGGGCACTTTCCTTTTCTGTGCTCTAGGGTGAGTCTATTTAACTTCCCAGAAAACTGCTAGATTGGTTAGAATTACCTCCATTCTTCCCTAACATGTTCAGACAGCAAAAGTGATTCTCTCTTCATGGACGAGATGGAAATTTGCTCTTTCTTGGTCCCCTTCTTGCTGAAAATATGAACCATTATTCAAGTCCCAGAAACATGCTTCTCTTTGGTCATGCTGATATTTATCCTTTGTAATATCAATGTTCCAGAATGTTAAAAGACTTACTTGAAAAAGATAGGTCTGTGCTCAATAAGCTTGGGGAACGATGGAAACAAAAATAACAGATGAATAGTTGGTTTCTATACTACAACAGTTCTCAGTGTTTATCTACAATAAAAGAGTGCTCACAGTTTTGTTTTGTTTTTTCTCAAAATTGTTTGATTAAATATTTTTCTTTCATGGAGCAATTTGTGAAACTAACTTTCCAAATTATACATTTGGCTAAAGGTTCAGTCATAATTCCAAGATCTGAGGTAAAACTGCTCTGTAACTCACTAGTCATAAGACTAGGGGCAAGATCTCTAACTATGCTGGACCTCATATTTCTCATCTGAAAAATGGAAATGATTATTGCTTCTAATTTCAATATTTTTTGATTGCTACACAATAACACTCCTCTATTTCCTACAACATTACTAACAAGCACTGCCAGTTTCCATGGTGGGGACTATCCATTGCTTATCCAACAAATACTTGGCACCCCCTTCTCCCTTTTGGTTTCTGTGAAAGAAGATGTTAGTTCTTTGCCCACATGTGGCTATGTAGTTATCTCTTTTACCTTTCTCTTTTTCCTAATAAAACTGTCCATATACATATAGATGTAAAAAGAGGATGTAAGCTGTAACAGCTATATGCACACTTTCTTATAATCTTTACAGTTAGGGGATAGCTATATGAGATCGTTTAGGCCAATGAGACATAAAGAAATTCTTATGGGACTCTGGGACTTCAGTAAAAGGATGCATTTATGGGGCTACGGCAGCTATTATACAATCATAACTAGAAGGCCTAGAAAATAGAAGATACGTTGACTCTGGATGACTGAACCTTGGAGGAATACCAGAAACCAGCAGTATGTCTGCATGTTTCTTGTAACATGAGGGGGATGAAACACATCAGATCCTATGATCTACCAAAAATAAGACTTTTTCTTGCTTTCAACCACAGTTCTAAAAAGTTTATCTACCATTTATTGAGCACTTTCTGTGTGTTGATAATAGGCATTTGGCTCATGTCACTTCATCTACTCCTCAAAACAGTAATTATTTTCTACCACTGTTGAAGAAACAGACTGAAGTACCAAGTTCAAATTCACACAGCCTGATTTGAGTCTAGGTGTGGCTCCAACATCAGAACTACTAGCTAGCACACTCTTTTTGCATCTATTGTTTAGCAAGCACACTACTCCAGAAGAGTATACACAACTTTTGGTCATTATAATCATGGAGTATATTAATAAGAGTTTCACTCTAAAGTACGCAATAAGTAACCACTTCACAGTGGCAGCCAGAAAGTGTAAAGGGACACGTATGGGGCTTGTCAGAACAGTACCTAGACCAGCGTGGACTCAGAGCCACTGCATCTCCAAGTACAGATAGAAGAGATCAGAACCAGGTGCGCCCTACGTTACTGCTGCTTCTGCCCAAACACCTCTATACAGAGATTAAGTTACTACTAAACCCACCTTAGATTCCAATAGAGGAACTCATTGGCATATTACAGTATCCAAGTCTGACAAGCATAACTAATGAAGGTAAATTAGAATAAACTGTGAACTTATTAGAAACACCCAAGTTCATTATTTCCCATATTTCACTCCTAATGTGCGGGGGCAATGTGACACACTAGATCTTTATAAACTATAAACTAAAAGGGGAAATATATCCAAAGATAATATATCCTATAATGTGATTAATACTATCTTAGTATTCTTAATATGTTGATTTTGGATCACAGAGAAGAAATATTTAGTTTGAGGGCACATGGGAGACACCTAGAAAAGGAATTTTAGGTTGGATCTAATTTATTTCCTAGGATTACAGCTTAAACATGGATACAAGTATGGATATGTGTGATGGGAGTGCACTAGTGCTTTGGCTGATTTTTCTTCTGCATATCAAATTCAGGTTCCACCCTTTATATTTCGTTAATGGCAAAAAATAAGTCTCTGTATAGGCAGGGTCTAGCTTGCCAATTATAGACAGACTTATCAGCATTTGTCAGAACTGTATATACAAAGCCCAATAATTCCTTCTTAACCTTTTTGATATTCTAATATTTAAATGTACCAGCTGCAAAATGCAATCATCAAGAACTACATGATCCTGTAGGGAAAACAATTTAAAATATTGTCCCCAAATCCTAAGAATCCTTCTTCCCTATTAGCATTATCAATGTACTTTATTATTTATATTGACTTTGTGTTTACTATGTAGAAATAACATAGTTGAAAATAGTAATGTAATGGATTATTAGAATTATATACAAAGCATAAACTCAATGGGTAGGATTAATAACCTGATTTTTGGGCAAAAAGTAATGACCACAAAAGTGCAAGGGCTATCTATAAATCAGCTCACTGTGGGCCTAATTTTATGAATATCTGTGGAACCACTAGGGGGTAGTGATGACAAGCAAACAATACCTACCACGTTGTACTCTTCCCAAATCCATTATCAACAAATATACCAAGAAATGATTACTGAGAATCATTTTTTGTGCCCGTTACTGGTCTCAGGCACTGGAGGCACAGTGATAAACAAGTAGACAGGCCTCTATTCCAGAGGAATTTACTGAGCTTAATTTGGGACAGAAGGTATAATCTACAATGGAAATTGACTGGACAATGTAAAGATGGAGCTCTGTGGAAAATCCAGACTGTATAACCTATATGTCTGTAAATATATAGTGCCATTTATAATTCTCTTTGTTATTTAGATTATGCTAGTTGCATACCTCACACAGAGACTTCCAGGTATAGAAGAAGACTGAAAATTGTTAACTTAGTTAATAATAGCAGCAAGCATGTAAGAAGCGCTTACTAAATGGCATACACTTTCCCTGATTATCTCATTTAGTTTCACAACCACTGTGTGGTCTATGTAATTCATTATCTCTATTTACAAGATGGAAATCAAGGCACAGACAAGTTAAGGGATTTGCCTACATTCACACAGCTAGAGATGGTGCCAGCATTCACTTCCAGTGCTGTCTCACTTTGCACTCTGCTACCTTCAATACAGTGTCTACTGTGTGCCTGGCCTTTACACATATTATTTCTTTCACTGTTTATGATCCAATGAGATAGGTGACATGACCTAAAGTTGTCAGGTAAAGAAGTAAGTGTCAAAGAGGAGAATGTCAGTGTCAATGCTCAGACTTACAAACCCTATCTACAAAGTTAGTGTTCTTCATCACTCTCTGCTGTCACTCTGCGGAGCCTGATCTGGTGAGGTTTGGAGGTTTTTAGGCATAGACTCACAATTCTGTCTTTCCAGCAACCTGTTTACTTACCTATCAAGATGCCCTGGATGATTTTATTTGAAGAGTTGAAAAGCAGGCTGATAAAGTAAGAGTCTGAAAAAAATAAATTTTCTTAGACAAAATGAAAGGCTGCTCTTGCAGATATTTTAGAAAAAAAGAATCTTTTAGAAAGGAGTTAGGAAGGCAGATGGAAAATATGCCAGCAGGTTAGATGCCTGGAGGGTCTTCTGTGTATAGATCTAGCATTGCCAGGATTTACTGTAGATGTAGAAGAGACAGTTTTCTTCTCTAAGGTTTGCAGTTTAGTTGAATACTTTGCACAAATGGAAAGAGATAAAAGTCATATGTGAATCAGAAAAAAAATTTGAAAAATGCCAATAATGCAAATGAATTAGGCCATGTGGATAAGCTTTGGATATTTTCTTGTGAGTCATTTTCAGTCCTCAATAGACACTGTCTTTACCTCATCATAATTAGGTTTTGTGGAATTAGGACTGCAAGAAAAGTAGGATTTTTCATGTTAAATAAAAATGATTTTATTTTAAGACTGATAGTGTAAAAGAACTGTTCAATCAATATTATTTAGCTACTTATATTCTATTTGAAAAATATCTATCTTCTATTTATTTATTTAGATTTTTGGAAGATTGTCAAATCTCTGAAGAGTTAGCAGAGATAATGTCATAACTAACTCTTTTGATAATGTACTTCCAAAATAGAGGACGTCTTTATTCTGTTCCCAGTAACCATGTAACCTTTTTAATAACTTCCAAGTTAGTCCCAAGCCACTAATAGAATTCTCTATTTGCCATTGTAAGTTCTTAAGGTCATTTATCATGTAAGAAATTCTCTCACGTGGGAAGAAATCATACACTGTTGAGTTCAGATTATTTTCTAAAAGTAATTTTCCAATAACTGCTACTAGCGATAGTGAAAGTGAGGAGTGGGATGAAACTACAGGCAACATAGAAAATGAGAAATTGACCTGTTAGAAAGATTACATACAAAGTCATTTTGCTAAGTTGGTCCTTGCAGACACTTAGACATTTCTGAAGAAGTTCAATTTTCCCACTTAGAAACTAAAATAAAAATTCTACATTTTCATGTCTCTCTAGGATGAGTGGACAAAGATTCCTCTGTGCCTGAAAATGATACAGGCATAGTAAGTGCTGTCATATTTGTAAACCTCTTAGCACTCTTAGCATCATCTTCAGTAACAGGAACAACAAACTTAATTTTGTACTCTGTTCAGGCGAACCAGAATTTAGCCTACATTTTATCTTTGTCTTCTCAGGACCTGGAAATATTTTCCTTGGCTCAACTATGGTTTCCTTGTACTCCTGACATCATTGCCCTTTTGTTGTAGTTCTCTGATGGATCAGAAGTCTCAACTTCTATATTTATGCTGTTGGCCTAAGTAATTTACATTCATAATCCTAGAAAAAACAGTCAGTGAGAATCTCAAAATCCTCTTCCTGGTACCCTAACCCCCATAGACCCATGACTCAGATATTTCACATTTATAAAAACCTAAAAACATAGCCACTGCTTCAGCTATAGGGACCAGTGCCCTACAACGCCCCACAGATTTTACCTTAGGGTTTCCCCAGAGGAGCCCCTCCTCTTCCACAGGTTGACCAGGCTGCTGGATCTGCTGGCTGCTGAGGACGACTTGCCATCCCCCACATGCATGCGCACCACAGTCGAGGTGGTGAAGGCGCTGCGAACGTTCCTCTCCGGCTTGGCGAGGATGATGTACACCTTCGGCACAAACATGCAGCCCAGTGCCACCGTGGCACTTAAGCTGACAGAGAAACACATGGTGATAATTTTGTAGTTGCTGCCAAAGTATATTGGCACAAAGGCCAGCCATATAATGCAGGTGGTGTACATAGTGAAGGCGATATACTTGGCTTCATTGAAGTTAGCCGGAACATTTCTGGTCTTGAAAGCATAGAAGGTACAGCTCAAAATCAGTAATCCATTGTATCCAAGAGGAGTGACAACTCCTAGGTTGGTGGTATTACAGATCAGGTACACTTCTCGAATGCTTGGGTAGTCATGCATTATATCAGGAGGTTCCATTATAAAGAGGGCAACGATAATGCCCAACTGGATGCATATGAGAATGAAAGCAATCACTAGTTGTGCACAGGCACTCATGAATCGGGGCTTTTTTGTACAGATCTTCTTCTTGCTTCCAGCCAGTATCCTTGCAATACGGTTGGTCTTGGTTACGAGGGCTGAATAGCTCATGGCTGGGGAGAGACCTATGCCAATTCTCTGAAGGTAGCAATAAATCTGCTTGGGCTTTGCAATGAGGCAGAAAGTGCATAAGTAGCCCAGGCAGATGCCAGCAAGGATAATGTAGCAGAGTTCCCTGCTGGAAGATTTGACTACTGGTGTATCACGGTAAATGATGAACACTGCAGTAACAAACAGAGTTGCCAGCAGGCCGAGGCAGGCAAAAACCACAGCAGCGATGGGTTCAGGGTCGCCCCAGCGAAGATATTGTACTGGGATCAAATCACAACCTGCAGAGACACAGACATATTGAAAAAGAATGAAGAAAACTTTACATGGGTTGCTTGTACCTAAATTATAAGCTGCTTCTTATAAACCTTTCAGTTTATTTCTAATCTACCATCCTAATTTAAATAACCATAGTATTTATTCATATCTTAATTCATAAAATATCTGTCTTCTGGGGCATCCCTGGTGGCGCAGTGGATTAAGCAATGCACTATGAAGTGAACTGCAGCCACTGAAGCACAAGTTCGATCCCTGCTGCCGGCCAGGGAGGGGACTCACATGGCGCAGCAGACCTCTCCTACCTCGCCCGCTGCTCCCCTCAGCAGTGTGTTTCAGTCAGTCTGCCTGTTCTGCTCCCCACTCTGTCTCTGGTGAGTCTTCTCACTACCCTGGACTCTGGCCTATACCACAGCTCTTGTATGTATAAATAAATATTTTTTTTTAAAAAATCTGTCTTTATATTATCAATACTTTGTAATAGGAGCTGTTCTAGGTTCTGAAAACAAAATAAAGAAGAGCATGTTTCCTGCCCTATAAAAAAATTATTCTGAGGGAATGCTTTTATAAAATTATTTACAGCTATAATAAGGATCATGTAGAGGTATAATATGTACCTTATCCCAATTTGTAGGAACAGTATGCCTCCTTAATCAGGAATTACATATTTAGGTGTCAGTTTGGCTAAGTTTGGGAATTCAGTAAATTTAGCAAGCAAATTAATTGTAAAGAAAGATCTAGGAGGAATTAGAAGTATGGAAGAAGTAGCTATGTAATATTGTGATGAGTGAGCTGAGATTAGACTGGGGAGTAGTCATGAAATGGTCATGCAGGGCAGAGTTCTAGATCAATAAGAAATCAGAAGCATCTATGTAGACAGCATATATATGTATATTTTAAACAGTCCATCGGTGGGGCCTCCCTGGTGGCACAATGGGTTAAGCACCGTACTATGAAGCAAACTGCAGCCACTGCAGCATGAGTTTGATCCCTGCCAAAAGGTGACTCACATGGTGTGGTAGACCTCTCCTGCCTTGCCCACTGCTCCCCTCAGCAGTATATTTCAATCTATCTGTCTGTTCTGCTCCTCACTTTGTCTCTGGTGAATTCTCTCACTGCCTACAGTACTCTGGCTTATACCCCAGTTCTTGTATAAATGAATGAATCTTTAAAAATAAATAAATAGTCTGTTGGTATTTGTATTTATTTTTTTTGGATTTGAGAACTACTGAAGGCAATATAGAGTGAACGGATGCATAAGTGGATGAGAGGTAACGTCATGAAGATAACCCCACACATTGTATCCATCTTTGCTGTCCTTGAAACCACCCACAGAAAAATTAAGATTTCATAAAATTGCATGGTTCCAATACTAAAGAGAAGATGGTTTTATTAATAAAAAAAGGAGAGGAGGGGAGTAGTTTTAATAGGAAAACTGATGTCAAAGATAAATAACTGACATGTATGGAAAGTAGGAATATTCCCAAATTTATTACATGACTCGCAGATTTTTATATCCTTAAATTATACATGAGAAAAAAATCTAAAAAAATTTCATACCATTTGGGTTATATGTCTCCTTTTAAATTTTTTAAAAAGTGGTTCTCAGACTCAGCTGCACAGCAGAAACACCTAGAGTTGGTTTAAAAATATTGTGTCTTATAGTCTCATGATCAGAGCTTATGATTTAATTTGCCTGAGCATCAGGATTTTTAAAAGGCACACAAGCACTTCTTTTTCTTTTTTTTAAGATTTATTTATTTATGCATACAAGCACTGGGGTATAGGCCAGAGGTGTGTGGGGGTGAGAGGATTCACCACAGAGAGCAGGGAGCAGAACAGGCAGATCAACGGAAGTACACTGCTGAGGGGAGCAGCGGGCACAGCAGGAGAGGTCTGCCAAGCCATGTGGGTTCCCCACCCCTGGCCAGCAGCAGGGATCGAACTCATGCTGCAGTGGCTGCAGTTTGCTTCATAGTGCGTTGCTTAACCCACTGCGCCACCAGGGAGGCCCACAAGCACTTCTAAATGTGGGACCAAACCATTTTCTAGAAGGATCATTCCTGTCAGCTTTTTTTTTTTTTTTTCTAATAGAATTGAGAAAGGAGTTAAGTAAACTGGGGCACTGGGCATTTGAGAAGTGTGACAGGGATTACCAGTTCCTGAAAATATCTGTCCTTCTATTTACGCTCAGCAACAGATCTTTAACTTCACTTGGGACAGCAAAGGATGCAACTGAAACTCTACATTCCCTGAACAACCTTTGCAGTCAAATGTGCCACTGGACACTTTTGGAAATGACTCATCCTGTAGAAGTCCTTTTTGTCCTTCCCTTTTACTCCTTATTTTGCCTGAAATATAAACATGATGGCTCATGTTCCAGCAGTTCTCTTGGTTTGTATAGTAACTTTAAGTATCAAAAATACACCTTTGGAGAGATGTGAGTCTATACCCCCAAATCATAAGCAGTGTTTTAAACTATTGCTAATTCAAAAAAATTAATATAATAAAAGTTTTAGAAATACCAAAAAAGCTGTTTTTAACTTTAAAAATTGTGTGTAAAGACCAGATTAAATATAAAACAGTTATTTTATACAATGCTGTTAGTTATAAATAAATAGATATTTCATTGTTTGAAATGCTACTTATATACCAGAATTCAACCTCAAGGATGAGTAGACCATGCAAGCAATATCCATATTCAGAAGCATTTTCTCCTATGACTGGCTCATATTTACAGCCTTGGTTTTTGTAGAGACTTTTTATTATAGGAAGATTGAGAGCAATCATACCTATATTTATTCTTCCACAACAGTTTATTTATAGCATTATTATGACAAAGGAATTTATTTTCTACTCTAATTTTATACGGTTCTTTTCCCTCTACAAGGTCATGAGCTATTAATTTCCATATAACTTAGTGATATAGGAAACATGTGATGTGGTACATGAAGCAGGAATCCTTTTATTAGCTAAAGAGAATCAATTTAAAATATTTACACATATATTTACCTTAAGGGTTTTCATTTTATTCTGTTTACTCTACTTTTCTGCTGATTCTTAATTGCTTTTATTTAAATGTGATTAGCACCCTATTTACTGTATGATCCTCATCTGATAACATTCACTATAATTTTTATGTCAAATATATTCGAGTTCTCTGTGTGTAACCCATTAGCATCAAGTGTGTGAAACTACAGAAAACTCCACTACATGCATGTTAGAACAAGTGTGCAGAAATATGACCCTAATGTGATATGATTATTTTTATAAATTTACTAAAATTTATCCATTCAAATGATTTTTTTTTCTTTTAATGTGCACCACTAAGAAGGCTTTATGTTTAGTTTAATGAGGCTGTTATAGCAAAAATACTTTTGTAATTACTCTCTTGCAATAGCAAATTGGATTCTGATTAGAGTGTTATGATCACTGAATCTTATAATTGGATAAGATCTTACTGTTTCTGAGAATGAATATGCATCACAATCTCTTGGAGAACCTACAAAAATACAATTCTATTTAAAAAGGGGTAATATGAAGTTTAATATGTTAATTTGTTGGTATTGAGAGTAAAACCCTATTTGATTTTGTATTGGCTAATGATTAGATTTTTGTTTTATTTACTTATTGGATTTGATTTATTTGGATTTTGTTTAATTTGTTAGATTTTTATTTATTCATTTATTGGATCTTTATTTACTGGATATTTATTTATTTATGACATATTGGAGCATGCAAACAGATTGTGTTTTCTTCTGAAAGAGGTCCTGAGATTACTTAGTAGGGAAGAGAATCATGATTGACAATGTTTGCCATGGGCCAGGCAAGGTCAGTAGTGCCGTTAATATTTACTATTTGCTATCTGATATAAGTGCATGCTCCCTTCTGAGATATCTCATTGGTTCAAACACTACTTTAATTTTTTTTTATATTTTTTAACTTATGTATGCATAGAAGAACTGGGGTGTAGGCGAGAGGTGCAGGGGAAGGTGGGGTTGTTGAGAGTATTACCAGAGACAGAGTGGGAAGCAGAACAGGCAGATCTACTGAAATACACTGCTGAGGGGAGCAGTGGGCAAGATAGGAGAGATCTGCTGCACCACGTGGGTCACCTCCCACATGCAGTGGCTGCAGATAGCCTCATATTGCTGAGACTTAACCCCAGGCACCACCAGGTTTAATCTCTTTAGCAGAGTTTTCACTTGGGCAAATATATCATGAGAGCTGTTGGCTGCAGATCAGTAAATGACTGATTTTGTGTACTTAAAATTTTCCAGTGTGGACATTTTCTTTTGGAATGGACACTAAATACCCACAGTATTAGTGAGCAAAGATTGACTGTCAGATATTGCTAACATTGCCACAGAGGGGACTTGCAGCCACTGGGCCCAGTCTAAAAACCCTGTAAGGTTTATTGAACATTTTTTGTTTTAGAGTCCCTTCATAATAGTTCCTCAGAGAATTGAGACAGGGCCTTTGTTTTGATGCTGCTTTTCTTTTTATGTTTGTTCTTCATTATTGTTTACCTTTTATAGTGAAATTTGAAATTATATACAAATACTTAGTTCATAATTAAAGCATAAAGAGTGATTTAATAGTACTGCAAAGTGCTAAGGGGAAGGATGAGTACAGATGCATACTTGTAGGAAACAGCTTTGAAAAATTACTTCTAGTCATACTGTAGATGAAGAGAGGAAAAACACAGCATATGAATGGAAATAATAACATGTGCTGACTTGGCTCCATTTTCACCTTTCACTTATCCCCCCGTGCTAGCTAACTTCTCCTCAGTTGTTCATTTCCCAGATACAGTTTGAGGATGACTTTTACTAATTTCTTGAGCTTGAAGGACAGATTCCTCCCATGTGGTCAAATACCCCTGTCTGCACCATCACAGCCCTTGCACAACATTTTTGTGTTCATAATAGCACAGTTGTTACACTCAGAGTGAGTTTGCTTGTCTGTTTCATGTGGTAGACTATTTGTGTTTTGCTGCATTTCTAACACTGAGCACAGTATCTGCCATACAACAGATAATCAGGTGAATAAAATAATGATTAAATTTATTAAGAAGGAAGAGGACAATGACCAATGAAGGAATCAGAAGACATGCGTTTAATTTTCAGTTTGAACAAAAATGTTTATTGTAACTATGAAACTATTTTGTGTCTATTTTTGGTCTCATTTTTTTTCATTCATAAAATGGAAGTATTACAGAATTATCTGTCCTATATTAAGGGATTTAACTTCTTAAAACTCTTAGAGAAAAATTGACAATGGAGAAATTATAGACTGATTACCAGAAATGTCAATGATACGTTTTTCAGGATGGACTCTCTAAATTGCTTAAAACTCGTTTTGTGTTTTACTAGAATAAAACATTAAAGTCAACACTTTAAAACCAATGATATTGGGCCTTCCTGGAGGCACAGGGATTAAAGTGTCTGCGTTATCAAGCTATCATCAACTACCATTGCTTGAGTTTGATCCCCGGCCAGGGAGCTAACCCATGTGGCACAGCAGACCTTTCCTCTCTTTCTTGCTGCTCCCCCAGCAGTGTATTTCAGTAGATCTGACTGTTCTGCTCCCCACTCTGTCTCTGGTAAATCCTCTCAATCCCCATACCTCTGACCTACACCCCATTTCTTGTATGCATAAATAAATAAATTTTTAAAAATTAAAATCAATAGTCTGTCAATAAATATTATTAATGGTATAGTTTTGTAATTACTTCCTATTTATTTTCTATTAATTTATTGGTTTACCTGACTCTTTTCAGGATTATTTTCTTCTGGTTTTAATCAGACTCTTATAAAAGAGTTTTGCTTTTGTTTCACAAATAATCTGCATACTGAAAGCCATTTTCTTCCTGTGGTTGCAAATGTGGGAAAGCTGTATGATTTTAGGATTCAGAGTTTTTGCAGCCCTCAGCTTTCCTTTTGTGTTACCAATAACTTGTTACACAGTTTGATTTTTTTTTTTCCTTTGACATAGACAGTACTGTTCTCAGACCTGGGTTTATATTATCTTTCCTGAGGCTGGTTGCAAAAACTTAATGCATATTCTGCCATGGATTTTTTTTTCTTAATTACCTTTGCAAATCTATTAGTTCCTGAATTTTAAGTATTATTACATTATAAAAATTCTTCCGTTAAGCTACTGGCAAATATTTAAGTAACAAATATGTTCATGTTTATTATAAAAAAGAAAATATGGGAGCATATCCCACATATATAAGAAAGTCCACAGGCGGAAACATGAATGTCTTTTCCTACCCATTAAAGAGATTAAGACTGTTCATCTAGTACAACTAAAACATCATGTTCACTTTTTTTGTTCATGAACATCAGTGAACACCTAATTCAAAGCACTAGGCCATACCATAGTGATCCAAAGGCAAGTGACCCTTTAAGACAGAGACTTTTTTGAAATTCTGTGATGGGCCCAATACCCTGGCTGCCTTCCTTCATACATACAACATTCTACATAGTGGACACTATTATTTCATGAATTTTTCAGTTAAGGAACTGATGTAAGGTTGAGACTGAAGAGCATTTGAAGTGAAAGGGACTATAAGAAAAATATAAATGAGCGAAATGAAATATAAGGAAACAGCCAAAATGCAGAAAGCAGATGTGCAGAGGCATCTTCTATAGTTTAGTGATACAGTGTCATAAGAGAATTATATATCTGGAGCTCGGATAGAAAAACAGTGAAAGCTTTAGGAAGGAAGATAATAATTTCCTGTCTACATTTCAAACATCAGTGTGAAGACTATATGAAATTAATAGCGACTTGAACAGTGGCATAATAATTAGGAAGTGAGAAAATGCAGAAAATGAGAGCTATATACATAAGACAGTGGTGACTCATCATCTGCTAAGTTTCCTGTATGTTTTTGTAGATTGTTCTGTTCTTTTAGGAAAAAGCCAGGCCTATTTTCTCCTTCTAGTTTTTAGTATATGTATACAGCCTCAAATAAATGGCATTATAGTGTCTTAAATTGTTTGTAAGTACATAGTAGCACAGATGCTTTCTCAAATTTTCACCTGACTTAATGGGATTTTTAAGAGGTGGCAGCATAGGAGATATTTATCTGCTTCATATTCTTCAAGTAATATACCAATATTTTATGAAACATTTTCCGAGGAAGTTAGAAAATAGAGTAGTGAGGACTATGCTGTAATGTTTTATGCTCCTGGGGGAAAGGCTATCATTTATTCTGAGTAAACTGTATTTATCAAAAACTGAAAACAAAGAACCACATTATTTTTTTTCAGTTTGGTTAGAAAAGAGTAGTTTTTGATCATGACACTGTTTTGGCCAGAGCACAAGTTTTTCATTGTGAAGAACACAATGTGCATTTTCATTGCATGCTTTCTGGAAAGATGGACACCGGCTTACGTTCTCTTTGAGAGCCTGCTTTGAGAAATTTCACTCAGATGTGGCCTAATAGTTTGTTTTCAGAAACAAATTTTGTTTCATTTATAACTATACTATTTTCAACTAATTGGAGGAACAAATAGATTTTCAAATTAATGAGAACTGAGAAATTAGAAGAGTAAGAAGACATTTTGCAAATTATCAACATATGGACCCTGATATTTAACATTAAAAACATGTTATTTCAGCATTAAATCAAGTTCCTTGTTGGAAAAGTCCAATCCACAGAAATTTTAATTCATTTTAAAGATGATTTCATAAAAATTAAAAATCCAATGACTTATGATCATTTCCAAATTTCCTATAACATCATATCAAGGAAAAAGTATGAGGTTTACAGAAAAAGTGTTTACAGTAAGCTTAGGGCTTTATTCTGCTACTTAATGTTACCATAGCACAGATATTTTTACATTTTAAATCTCACTATTCTTTAAAATGAAGCTAATAATTCCAACTTTTTTGCGGTATAAGGACTAGCTGGCAGAACACAAAGTTTGTATTATAATGGGTGATAGACAGAACATGGATGTTTGTTTCCTTTCTTTCATTCTGTCACTATTATTTTAGGAAAATATTTATTGATTAGTTTTGAGAAGCCTGGTACTCACAAATGAACAAAACAGGCAAAATAAGTAATTAAATAAATAAAATTCCTATGTCTGCTCATTATTTTAATTCCCAACTGGAGAGCCTGAAAGTGCATTAACCAAAAAAACAACATAATAGAATAAAAGTTACTCTCTCTCTCTATCTGAACGAAGAGGTAAAGAAGGGCAAGGGGGACAATTTGTACTATTAAGCCTGTTAGGCTAGACATTTGAGCAAAGACTTGAAAGACATAAGGATAATGGCAATATGGGCATCTGGGGTAGAACATTCTAGGCAGGAGAGTCCGTGGCAATGATCCTAAGAGCCTTCCAGATGTTTTAATAGACAACAAAATGATCAATGTATTGAGGAAGAAAATTAAGTGAAGAGAAAGTAGGTCAGAGACATAACAAAGTGTCAGTCTTATAGAACATTAATTTGTAAAGACTTTGATGTTTAAGTACAATTCTTCAGTAATAAAATAACATGAACTGCTCTGTTTAAAAATATGTGTCTTCCTGAAGTACTGAAAAGTGACTTTAGGTAGGGGCAAGAACAGAATCAGGAAGACTAGTTAGAAAGTCGTTTCACCAGTAAAGGTGATTAATGATTGCAAGCATCAGTGATCTTACGGTAAAGATAAGACATTTTAGGATTTTTGTATGTGAAGGAAGAGTTAAAAGTATTTTCACCAGTTGATTAAGGATATAAGAGAAGTCAAAAGATGATTACAAAATTATTGGCATGAGCTACTAAAAGAATTAATTTGTCATTACGTGAATTATAGAGTAGTTTTGGGAATCAGAGAGGTAAAGACATAGATTTCAATTTGGGAAATACAGAATTTGAGATACTAGTAGACATCTGAGTAAGTATATCAAGCATTTGGTGGAGGGTCAGTGGAACACACCCACGGAAGAGCAAAAATGTAACCCCTACAATAAATGAAAATTTAAAAAATCGTAAAGCAGTATACCACTTTAAACTGCATGATAAATAGAAATAAAAATTACATTTTAATCTAAAAAATACATATCAAGTAGGGAGTTGAACAAGTACTCAGGTCTGGATGTTACATGAGTTAGGCTAGAAGACTAGCAGTGCTCCAGTGGTGGCTGTGGTGCAGTCGCACATCTGAAGGGGTGTAAGCATATGTAGACTAGTCCAGTGTTGTACACTACTACTGTTACCTCAGCAAAAATGAAGTAGAATAAATTCTTAAAAACATAATTCAGATATTACTTGGTAAGCTCACTTAGGAAGAAAACGTAGACAGAACAGATCAAAACTGAGCCCTAGAACACTCTAAAACTCTCCTTAGTTTTGTTTCCAACACAGTTTGATGTAAATGTAAAGCTCTTGGAAGCAGTAGATATTAGATCACGTCTGGGAAGGTTAAAACTATTTTCTTTTTCCTTGTTAGTGAGGAAAATATGAAAAAATGGGTGACTAAATCATCAATGGAACCAGAAAACCTTATCAGGGAGAACACAGATGACAAATGATAGGTGTCTTTTAGGATTGTTAAAACTCATGACTGACTTTCTGGAGTTTCCAGATCACCCTTAACCTTATATAATCCATTCTTTTTGAATCATAAATCCTGAGAAGATAATCTAAGTGTACTTAATAGACTAACAGTAAGTTAGTACAACAAAAACAAATTAATTGCCAATTCTATGCCATTCATTGTACTAGACAGTCAGTGACCTGAATAATCTTACTTTCAGATGTGAAAAATACTCAACAGAGTTTGAAACATTTCCTCAGATTTTCTCATTAATTCATTCTTAAATAAATACATTCAGTTCTATATTAATTTCTTATCACTATGTTTTTAAAAACATTTATCAATAGAATGATAGGGACTGCCCTGGTGGCTCAAGGGGTTGAGCTCCACATTACGAAGCATCCACAGCTACTGCAGCATGCATTCCATCCTTGGCCAGGGAGGTCAATCAGATGGCACAGCAAATCACTCCTGCCTCACCTGCTTTTCCCCTCAGCAGTGCGTTTCTGTTCCCCACTCTGTCTCTGGTGACTCCTCTCACACCCCCCCATACCTCTGACCTTTACCTTACCTCTTGTATGCATAATTAAATAAATCTTTACAAAAATGATAATAGTTAATGTAGGTACATTTGTTAGAAGGTAATAAACTAGTTGCATGTTATTTGTCCCTCCCAATAATTCTACTACAATTACCTCCATTTTATGGAAGAGGGAGTTGAAACTCAGGCAGGGTCAAATTTATTTGAGTAAAGTCACACAATGAGTTATTGTTGAACTGTGATCTGAACATGTGATCTGGCTATTGGACTTCAAAGCGTTGGGATTTATATCACTATGCTATTGAGAGATAATAATAAAGATGAATTGCTGCAGACATGTTGACACAGAGAAAAGAATGTCAACTTTATTACTTTACATTACATTTGTCACCTTCCCTAGATTGAACTGATGAGTGTTTATACAGCTATAAGATGGAAAATTTAGAAAGTACTTAGAGAACCAAGAATTCTATTATTTAACAAAATAGTCACTTCCTTTTACAGCTGGTCACCATTATGATGTGTGATATTTAGAAGGATTCCCCCCACAATATAAGCCTTGTTGAATAGAAAATAGTGATTTACTTGCTTAGAGGTAGCTTTGCTATCTTGAGAAAAAAAAAATATTTGCACACACATTCCTTAGATATATTGTATCATTCTTTACAATCTTTTTTTTTTCCTGTTTGAAAGTTCTTTTTAGCTGGTTATCTTCTCATTTTATATGCACTGATTCCAATTTCCTTTCAAAGGATACCACTAAGTTTCTAAAAACTGATTAGTTTTCTCTGCTTAACCTCCCTGTATTAATCAATGCTCACTCTCATCTTAACATTTCTTTCCTTCCTTGGTCATTCCTTCCCTTTATTGGCTCATTCTTTCTTTCTCAATTTCCTCCTCTCCTTTATTTTTTCATAGACAAGCATTAAATGTACTACATGCTGATCACACTTACTTAATGTACTAATCAAAAGCCAAAAAAAAAAAAAAAGCCCACATCCCCAAGAAAAGTGGAACAAACTGAAGAACAAATGAAATAACTATTTGTAAGAAAAAAAATAACTCAATTGAAGTTGTAAAATTTGTTAATGGTTCAGCCTACTTGGAGCTCATTCTCCACTTTCTCCCAGATTCCTAGCAACTCCCTTTTGTTTAACTCTGTTCACATTTTACCCCCTTAAGTGAAGAGACAAAAGTTCCAACCTCCAAAGCAATTAGGTAACTCAGGGAACCAAAGGAACTTCTAAGAGAATGTTCCCATTGACATTTAAATGTTGATATGCATTACCCTGTTTCTTTACAGCTTTGTGATTAAAATAAATAAAGATAAATTCTTTTATGAGTGAAAAGCAGGAAATCATTTTCATTTCCTATCATAAAACTTCTTACTGAGTTATTCTTTTGAAAGTGGCATTGTTTTCACTTGTTCCTTTTACTGGGTTTAAAGGAAGGTTGCCAAAGTTGGCAAACCTACCTGGAAGTGTTTCCATAGCTTTGGCTGTGGACTGGGGATATAAAGATCTGCTATTTGTAATCCATTTTAAATTATTTCATATAAAGTAAATTAAAAAGTCTTTCTAGGACAATTTTGGCATATATATGTGTGGGGAACAGTGTGCAGTAAAAACTTTGTGTTGGCATAAGCATTTAGGAAATTCTTTGAATACCTAGGCCAAATTGTGGCTTTCTTCTATTTTTTCTACCTTCCTCTAACAAACTAGACAACATTACAATTAGCTTCTCTCAGGGAAATAAGTACCTATTCCAACCAATTTGAAATCTTAGTCAAGTCACTTCACACTTTTTATTTTCACTCAATCACTACAGGCCAAACTTCAGTTGATTTACATTGTGATTTGCAAAATTTTCTTACTGTGCTTTTATCTTCCTTTTAAAATCCCAATTTAGTCTTTTATTTTTAAAAATGTGATCTTTTAACATTTTCAGTATTTAAATAGATCAAATAGTATAAAGTATTTTAAATTATGAAAGTCTTAAGAAATCGGGCAAGTACAGAACATAAAAAATTCAGATTTAACAAATAAAATTTTTATGTTTTTATAAATATTTTTCATATGTATTTCAAATTATAGAACTTAGAGACATAATTAAAATCCTTTGGTAACACCCCTCTGACTCTCTCCCCTACCTCTCTCCAGATGAACTTACTCTGAAATCAGTCTTCTTCCTGCTCATGCTTTTATATAATATTCTTTACTATGTAACTGTTCTGCCTGTTACCGCACATTTACAGACCACCAGGAGTCTCGTTCCCATGCAAGATCACCCCATTCTCCATACCTGTGGCCTGTACCCCAGTTCTTATATGCATAAATAAAAATAAATCTTAACATTCTGCTTGATACTGTAATTATGGGTATATGTCATTATATATTTGAGTGAAGTATATGAATCATTATATATTTGAGTGAACCCCAATGTAAACTATGGACTCTGGATGATGATGATGGTCATTGTGGGTTCATCAATTGTAACAAATGTACTATTCTGGTGGGGGGTATTGATAACGCAAGAGGCTCTAGGTGAATGTGGGTATGGGTGTATGGGAAATAGCTGTACCTTCTGAAGAGCAGGAGGGAAGTTTTATTTCAAGCTTAAGCCTGGACACGTGGACCACCAAGGTGACAGTCAGGTCCAAGAGCCCGGAACACACAGGCTGGGTGCTTGTTATAGGGTTTGCCGAGTGGGTTCGAGCCAAAGAGCCCTGGCACATTGCAATTGGTCAGATTTCGCTCCCGGGGTCCTTGGTGTGCAGGGACTGGATGAGGGGTCTTAAGTCCATATAGGGCATTTGGCACAGTGGGGCAGTTATGATTGGTCCCGTTGGTCTTGGGTGAGATGGTCTGATCATGAGCTCACTCTCGGGAGCAAACCTAATGGCTACCTGTCTACAGGGACCTGAAATATGGTCTATAGTCGGCCTGGTCTTCCTTTTATAACCATGTAAATAATATTGGTCCACCATGACTACATATTTTTTTCTTATTCAATTTTTGGATATTCCTGTAAATATTAACTACTTTGTTTAAAACTCTCCCTTTAGAATGTAGGTATCTTCACTTGATCTTAGCCAAAAGGCCGAGAAGCGATAGAATGTAGGTATCTTAAGGGCAGTGAATTTTGCATTTTGTTTATAAAACATATATTTAGGATTCAGACAACTGCCTGTAACCAAAGATTTGTTCAGCATATATTTGTTGAATTTATGACTAGATGACTCAGGGATCTTGTTTATCCTACCTTACTTCTAAAATAGATAACTGATGATTGCTAGATAAAATGTAACCACTTCCTACACACAGATCATTCTCCAGGATTGATCACATACTGGGACACATAACAAACATCAACAGGTACACCAACATCAAAATCATACCAACAATCTTCTCTGACCATAAAAACACCAAACTAGATTAAACCATGAAAAGAAAATAAGGAACCTCCCTATCTTGTGGAGACTGAAACCCACACTACTAGAAGATCAGGGGATCAATGAGGACATCAGAGAAGAAGTTAAAAACAAAACAAACAAACAAAAAACCTTGAAATAAATGACAATAGGACACAATCCCCCAGAATGTATGGGACACATCGAAAGACCTTAAAGAGGAAAATATATAGCAGTACAGGCTCACATCAAGAAACAAGAAAAAACTCAAAAAAACAACCTAAGCTCCCATACTAAAGAACTGGAAGAAGAACAACAAAAAACCCCAAAGCCAGTAGAAGAAAGGAATAATCAAAATCAAAGCAGAAATAAATTAAACAGAAATTGAGAAAACAATCCAAAAGATTAAAGAAATGAAAAACTTGTTTTTTGAAAAAAATAAAACAGACAAACCTCTAGCTAGGCTCACAATAAGCTCACAATGAAAAAATGGGAGAAAACACAAATAAATAGGATGATAGATGAAAGAGGAGTTACAACAGAATCAGCAAAAATAAAAAAGAATAATTAGAGACTACTATGAACAGTTATATGCAAACAAGTTCAACAATCCAAAAGAGATGGACAAATTCCTACAACTACACAATTATCTAAAACAAAGAAGAAATAAATAAAACAAAGAAGAAATAGAAAACCTAAACAAACCCACCAACAGAACTCTACTACGCTGCTGGTGGGAATGCAAGTTAATCCAACCAGTATGGAATGCCATATGGAGGTTCCTTGGTTGACTAGGGATGGAACTACCATATGACCCAGCAATCCCACTCCTAGGGATCTACCCAAAGGACACAAAAACACCGATCCAAATGAATACCTGTAACCCCGTGTTTATTGCAGCACTATTTACAATTGGTAAGACCTGGAAACAACCCAAGTGCCCAAAAGTAGATAACTGGGTCAAGAAGTTGTGGTACCTATATATAATGGAATACTATTCAGCAATCAAAAATGATAAACTAGGGCCATTTATAGAAACATGGATGGAGTTAGAAGGAATTATACTCAGTGAAACAAGTCAGAAGGCAAGAGAAAAATAATGGATGGCTTCACTATTAGGAGGAATGTGAAAGAACAACAACTACAACAAAAAATAAAAAAAGAAGAAAACAGGAAATGAACAATTACAACCAAAGCAGACAAACAAACAAACAAAAAACTCAACAAGATCAAAACGTCAAAGATAAACTAAAGGATCATGGGTTGGGAGGGGAGGACAAAGACAGGGATGAGGGCATAAAGAACACAAGCAAGGGACTGAAGTGATGGTGCTTGGGTGAAATAGTGGTGGGAACTCCCTGGTGACTACAAATTTTGTCAAATACAAATAAATTAATCTAATGAGGAAAAAAAAAGAAAATGTAAACAAACCAAATGCAGTGAAATTGAAACAGTAATCAAAAGCCTACCCAAAAGCAAAACCCCAAGACCAGACGACTTTATAAATGAATTCTACCAAACATTCAGAAATGAGCTAGTGCCTTCCTACAAAAACTCTTTCAAAAAATTGAGAAGGGGATACTACCAAATATGTTTTATATGCCAACATTACACTAATAACAAAACCAAATAAAGTTAACATATACACACACAAAAAGCTATAGGTCAATATCTCTAATGAACGCTGATGCAAATATCCTTAATAAAATCCTAGCCAACAGAATCCAACAATGCATCAACAAGATAATTCATCATGACCAAGTTGGATTATTCCAAGGGAACAAGGATAGTACAACATCCGAAAGTCAATTAATGTAATCCAACACATCAACAGAAATAAAAAAAAAAAATATATCAATAGAGGCTGAGAAAACACTCAACGAAGTTCAGCATCCGTTTATGATAAAGATACTCAAAACTTTCATGATAAAAAGAACATACCTCAACATAAGAAAGGCCATATATGACAAACCCATAGCCAATATCATTCTCACTGGTGAGAAAATAAAGGTTTTCCCCTTGAGGTCTGGAGCAAGACAAGGATGTCCACTCTCACCTCTATTTTTTAATACAAAACTGGTAGCCCTAGCCAGAGAAATAAGACAAGAAAAAAGCATACAAGGAGTCCAAATAAGAAAAGAAGAAGTAAACCTGTCACTATTTACAGAAAATATACAGACAATATACATAGAGAATCCCAAAAACTCTACATAAAATCTAATTAAATGAATTAACCACTTTAGTAAAGTAGCAGGATACAAAATCAACATGCAAATATTAGCTTTCCTATATACAAAAAACAAATCTGAAGAAGAAGAAATCAAGAAAACCTTCCCTTTCATAATTGAAACAAAAGAAGTCAAATTATTGGGAATAAATCTAACAAAAGAGGTAAAGAACCTCTACAAAGAAAATTACAAAACATTGTTAAAAGAAATAGAAGAATATACAAAGAAATAAAAAGATATTCTTTGCTCATGGATTGGAAGAATTAACATTATTAAAATGACCATTCTATCAAAAGCAATTTACAGGTTTAATGTTATTCCAATAAAAATTTCAATGACATTCTTCAAAGAAATAGAAAAAATATTGATGAAATTCATATGGAGATACAAAGTGTCTAAAATAGCAAAAACTCTTTTGAATAAAAATAAGGGAAATGGAGGCATCACACGCCCAGACTTTTTTTTTTTAAAGATTTATTTATTTATGCATACAAGCACTGGGGTACAGGCCAGAGGTGTGGGGGGGGTGAGAGGATTCACCACAGAGAGCTGGGAGCAGAACAGTCAGATCAACAGAAGCACACTGCTGAGGGGAGCAGCGGGCACAGCAGGAGAGGTCTGCCGCGCCATGTGGGTCCTCCTCCTGGCCGGCAGCAGGGATCGAACTCATGCTGCGGTGGCTGCTGTTTGATTCACAGTGTGTTGCTTAACCCACTGCGCCACCAGGGAGGCCCACACGCCCAGACTTTAAACTATACTACAAAGCCATAATAATTAAAACAGCATGGTACTGGAACTAAAACAGAAACACACCAGTGGAATCAAATAGAAAACTCAGAAGTAAAGCCACACATATATGAACATCTAATTTTTGACAAAGGCGCAAAGAATATAAAATGGGACAAGGACAGTCTATTCAACAAATGCTGCTGGTAAAACTGGATTGCTACATGCAAAAAAAAGAAACTAGACTACTGCCTCACACCATGCACAAAAACCAACTCAAAATGGATAAAGGAATTAGACATAAGACCTGAAACCATAAAATATTGTAGAAGAAAATGTAGGCAAAAATCTACATGACATAATCTCAGTAACATCTTTAAAGACACAAACTTAAAGCAAAGATAGTAAAGGAAAAGATAAAAAGACGTGGGACTATATCAAACTTAAAAGCTCTGTACAACAAAAGACACATTAACCAACACAAAGAGACCCCACAAATTGGGAGAAAGTTTTCACACACAACACTATTAACAAGGGACTTATCACAAAGATCTACAAAGATATGATCAGACTAAACAAAAACAAAGTAAACAATCCAGTCAAAAAATGGCCAGAAGAGCTAAAAAAAACATTTCTCCAAAGAGGAAATGCAAATGATCAACAGCATATGAAAAAATGCTCAACATTTCTTGGAATCAGAGAAATGCAAATCAAAACCACTATGAGATACCACTTCACACCAGTGAGAATGGTACATATCAAAAAAGCTAGCAACAACAAATATTGGTGAGGACTTGAAAAAAATGAAACCTTCCTACACTGCTGGTGGGAATGCAAACTGGTCCATCCACTATGGAAAGCACTGTGGAGTTTCCTCAAAGTACTAAAAATGGAGCTCCCATATGATCCAGCAATCCCACTCCTTGGAATTTACCCAAAAGACACAAAAACGCTAATTCAAAAGGACACCTGCAAACCTCTGTTTATCACAGCAGTTTTCACAATAAGTAAGCTATGGAAACAACCCAAATGTCCAAAAATAGATGACTAGATCAAAAAGAGGTGGTATATATCCACAGTGGAATATCATGCAGCAACTAATAAAGATAAACTCATGTAATTTGCAGCAACATGGATGAAGCCAGAAGGAATTATGCTTAGTAAAATAAGACAGAAAGAAAAGGAAAAAATATCATATGGTTACACTTATAGGAGGAATGTAGAGGAAACAAATAAGGGACTAAGGAAAAATAATTATAATAAATTAAAAATCAAAATCAATAGACAACTATAAATCTGAAACTTTCCCAAGGTGATAAGGAGGGAGAAGGAACAAAATGGGTGAGAAGAACACAAGGGATTATGGTGACAGTGCATGGGTGAACAGGTGATGGGAATTTCATGGAGACAAGAAATATAGTAAAATATAATTACTTTGTACAAAACTGCTAGGATATATTGCATTTGTATTGCATGATGCTTTCTGTTTAGATTTTTAAAAATATAAATGGAGGCAAACTTTTCATAGACTTTAAATTTTTATGTCAATGATTTATCCTTTTGTTAAATATATAATAATTAGTTAATTTGAGATTTCATGGTAAAAGTTGATAATGAATTAAAAATTAGTCAACTGCTTTCACATCCTGACCATTTCAATTAACATCTATATTGTTTGACTATTTTTATCTCAAACTGAAGCCATTTTAAAACTACAATTGTGTTTATGATGTTATTTTGATTAAAGTAAAGATTTCTTCAATGTCAAAAAAAGAAATATACCTGTACAAAAATGAAAAATAATGTAAAATATATATAAAATTAAAAAAAAACAAAAAATAACTATTTGCTTCAATATATGTCTTCAATGAAAATAAGTTAAATTAGGTATATTATCTATGTTATCCTCTAATCATACAACTATAAAATTGTTTTCTTCCTGGTTTTCAGCCAGATTCTTTTTCTCTTTCTTCCTAATTCCAGATTATTTCTTCCTACCAGTTTGTGATGGCTATTGGGAACATGGCTAGTTTAAAATTATTTTAAAGATGAAAACATTCTCATAATATAACTCAATATTATATGTCTGTATGATATATGTGTATGCTTACATACCCACATGCATGTATGTGTGTACAAAAAGTAACCCGCAGTCTACTACTCACCAACATCTTTTCTTAGTGATAGGTAACTTTGATTTTTTAAAAAGATTTGTTTACTTATTTATACAATAACTGGGGTACAAACCAGAGGTGGGTGGGGTGAGAGTATTCACCAGAAACAAAGTGGAGAAAAGACCAGGCGGACTGACTGAAATACACTGCTGAGGGGAGCAGCAAGCAAGACAGAAGAGATCTGCTGCGCCATGTGGGTCTCTTCCTTGGCCAGGGATTGAACTATGCTGTGGTAGCTGTGGACAACTTCATAGTGCTGTGACTTAATCCCTTATGTCACCAGGGAGGCTCCGGTAACTTTCATTTTTTTACATCTTTCTGTGAATATGTACATATACACAATAATGTGGATAAATATATAAACATTAATGTTGGTTAATTGCCACTTCTATTTTTTGTCTAAGCAATTATTCAATTATATGTGGGTGAGTTCAGAGCTCTTAACCATGCTAATAAGTTTATAAGGTTATTTTGGGATTAAATAAATTAATTTTTGTAAGGTGCTTCTCACAATTTATGACACATAAGAAGCATTACAGATATGTTAGTTTCTGTTATCATAATAAGAGCACTAACTCGAGGGTGACCTGAACTCTCATGTCATGGGTAAATATGGGGTATATTTGAAGTTGAAGAAAGATTTTCAAAATTCCCTTAAACTAGTTCCAGGCATCTATGTGGCAGATTTTGGAATAACTGACATCATCAGAACAGTCTTAGCAGCTCCATGTGATCTGTTATTTTTGAATCACAGTCAATGAGATAGCTTGCAGAAAAACTATAGGGTCTCAATTAGAATTCAAACTTCACATTATCAATATGTAGACCTTTCTAGATTTGATGCCACCAACTCTCTCTATCCTCCTCCCTCCCCAAGCCCACATCCATATGCACATAATCATATGTATGCATATAACCAGAGGAAGATGATTTCATTCCTCTACTTCAAAATCTTTACTGTCCCACACTCTCTATAGGATAAAGTTGAAACTCATTTAAAGACTCTCTTAGCATTATTCTAACGTCTATCATTATTTTCATATGTAACAATTCCCATTATTTTACTAGTTGGCACATATTTAGTGATTGACCCCTCTGAGTAAGAATTATTCAAGTAAAGGAAAAATGAGTACATTCCAGACAAATAACATATATGGACACTAAAATAGTATTGAGTGTATATAAGAATTATAAGCAAATCTTGACATTTGAATGTAAACTGAAAATTGTAAAGTGGTAGAAAATGAAACTGGAAAGTTATAGGTGGTGGAGAGGGAATTTTGAATGCTATGTTGAAAAGCTTTGAGTAGATCACATAGAGATATTAATTGGTAAGGGTTGACTAATTAACTGAACAGGACAAACCTGTATTTTGGATATATATTACACAGGATGAAAGTGAACATACAGATTTGGCATAAATATGGGAACAGGGAAATAAGTTGGGAAACTACAGTCAAGTATGAAATGATAAGAAAATAATCAAGGAAAGTGTAGTACAAATGGTGAGGAAGAGAGAGAGTAATAATTCAAATAGCCACACTTAATAAGACACGTGGGTGTCTAGGACTAGAGAAGAATCTACACTATTCCACTTATTTTTCATTAGGGTAATTCAGAGAATGGTGGTGTCATTAATAACCTTCATGCCACACACTCTTCTAATATAATAAAATCTTCTTTAGTTTTTTAAGCTTTTTTTTTTTTTTGCATAGAAGAACTGGGGTACAGACTAGAGGGGGGAGGTAAGAGGATTTACCAGAGAGAGTGGGGAGCAGAACAGGCAGATGAACTGAAATACACTGCTGAGGGGAGCAGTGGGTGAAACTAGAGAGGTCTGTTGCAACATGTGGGTTAGATCCGTGGCTGAGGGTCAAACTCAGGACATCATGGTAGTTGTGTCATAGAGCCAAGATTTAACCCCTAGGCTACCAGGGAGTCTCCATTCTTCACCATTTTTTTAAAGTGAGTTTCAAGATTATGCCTCAGGATTTAAAATTTTTTTAATTCTTCAAGGCTAGGTATGTTATCTTCCATTTTTTCAATAATACTTTGTCCTTTCCTTACTACAGTATCCAGTATATTGTGTCATTACCTGCTTATAGACTTTTCTCCCACTTAATCTTAAATTTCTGTGAAACTTAGACTATATTTTGTATGTCCAATTCCTATTAGATTTTATGGCACAAACTAAGATCTTCATTTGTTAAATATATATTATCTCACATTTGAAAATCCCAAAGACAACTCAAATTGTTCTTGTCTAAAATCAAACTATTAATGTTCTCAAAGAATGCATTTATATCTCCAAACTGCAAGGTAAAATTTTTGGTAGTCCTACTTAAATGGCAATATATTCAACTCATCTATGTCCCATTAATTTATCTAAAGTGTATCTCAAATCTTTCATTATACCATTTAGTCCAATACACCAAGAACATTTGCGTGCAATAGCAACAAATAACTTTTCTCCTTGCATTACTTAATGTAATTCATCCTATGTGTGCATGAGAGTGTGTGTGTGTGTGTGAGAGAGAGAGAGAGAGAGAGAGAGGAAGAGAGAGAGAAAGAACTATGATATGCAGACAAAATAATATAAGAATCATTCTATTGAATGAATGAAGAAGCAGATCATGTCACCTCTGTTTTATAAAACACAGGACAGAAATTTATATCTAAATTTCTACCTTTCATGGTGCTTAGCAAGATGAGATAGATACCATTCAATTAAATGATAAAACAGGTTGAAATTAGAAAAAGTAGGGCCTCCTTGATGGTGCAAGTGTTAAGTCACAGTGCTAACAAACTGTCCCACAGTCATTGCTGCAGGGGTTCGATCCCCAGCCCGCCAGGGAGGTGACCACATGGCACAGCAGACCTATCCTTTCTTGCCCGCTGTTCCCCTCAGCAGTGTATTTCAGTCAATTACCTGTTCTGTTCCCCACTGTGTCTCTAGTGACTCCTCTCATCCCCCATACCTCTGACCTGAACCCCAGTTCTTTTAAAAAAAAATCTATCTATCTATCTATTCATTCATTCATTCATTCATTCATTCATTTATTTATTTATTTATGCATACAAGAACTGGGGTACAGGCCAGAGGTGCAGAGACAGAGTGGGGAGCAGAACAGGCAGATAGACTGAAACACACTGCTGAGGGGAGCAGCAGGCGAGGTAGGAGAGGTCTGCTGCACCATGTGGGGCATCCCCGCCTCCCTGCTGGTGGCAGGCATGTAACTCTTGCTGCAGTGGCTGCGGTTTGCTTCATAGTGTGTTGCTTAACCCACTGTACCACCAGGGAGGTCCCCACCCCAGTTCTTATATGTATACATAAATAAATCTTAAAAAAAAGAAATTAGAAAAAATAAAGAAACAATACAAAGAAAATAATCACTAATACAACCAACTGATACTACTACACATATATATATTTTTTTCTTTCTGGTACGTTTACTCTGTGTCTGTATATATGTGCACATGTCTGCATGCTGTATTTAATCTAATCTATTCAAATAATTATTGAAGTCTTTGTTCAGCACAGATTAAGCTCTGGGGATACTAGGATGTATAAAAGCATCACAAAGTTCATTGCCTTATGGTGAAAATGAGACAAGAATACTACCACAAGGCTCTTGGGTACTTTATTTAAATCATTTTTTCCAATTATGTTTATTGAAGTAATGTTGATTTATATTATTGTATCTGTTTTAGGGACTGTAGTCTCAAACCTCTACAATTTTATGTTTTTGTACTATGCCCAGGTATGGAATGATCAAAGTCCCAATAAGCCTCAACCATGCTCCATTGGAGCCCCTCCCTCTACCACTCCCACCCACCCCCCTCCTCTTCTGGTTGCTTCAGTTTCATAATCAGATGTCAATGGCTGGTTATTAGTTTGGTTTTGTATGACTCTTTAATTTGTTTTTCTATATTCACGTATAAGTGAAACCATCTGGTATTTGTATTTCTCCTGACTTGTTTAGCTTAGCTTTTTCTCTCCAGAATTTTAAAATTTTTAGCAAAAGGAAAATCTTCTGCTTAAATACCAACTACTGAAAACAAAATCTTAATGTGAGCTGTTCCCAAAAGCCCAGGCCACAGGATTTTTATAATCAAAGTTTGGGAATAAATTAACACAACTACTAAGGATAACCTCTAGTCCTGTGAAGGATGGTGTCTAACGCAGATGATATATTCTGTCCTCTAAGTGTTTTGTGCTAAATCCATCTTAATTGTAAAATGACTAGATGACCTGGCCTACTACCTGGAAGGCCACCTGCCTGGGATGTTGTTCTCCTTGCAAACTCCATCTCATAAGTCTCTTCCTATTACTCACTCCAAATCCAGAAACTTGTTTTTTTATAATATTGTGATTATAATATTTCACCTTTTTGCCATCCTCATAAACATCCTTAAGATAATTTTTATCTATATAGCCTTATTTCAGTAAATACATCGTTATATAAAAAGCATATAATAAATGAAAAGGAGTATGGAAAGTATAATTTTCTGTTTTTTATATTATAAAATTAGAGCTATGAAATATAATCTGGAGAACAAAATAGCATACTCCTTTAATTTTCAGAAGAAATCACCCTTTCAAAACAAAAATAATACAAACCCCAAAGCAAACAAACAAGCAAAGACAAGTTTTTTCTCGTGGGTATGTACTTGAAAACTCATTAGTTACAGGTTCCTGATTTAAATAAAGAAAAATCACTAAAAAAATAAGTTCAGACCAATTTCTACCCAATTCTATGCTAACTTTTTGCTCTTGGACCTGTCCTATTTTAGCCTCTTTCTGGCTAATAGCCCTCTCTGTCTACCACAAATGTTATAGTTAACGGGGACTCTGTGCAAGAACCTTTTATTTTCTTCATAGTAAGGATGGACTGAGAAGTTCACTAGAAAAGCTGGAAATCTAGTTAGAGGGTGTGGGAAGCAAGATAGAATGATACCTTCATGAGAGCTAAAGATTTTTATGATTAATTCAGGAGCTGGGAAGATTTCGGTTCTTAGTGAAATTCATTGTCACAGAAATAAGATCACCAAGTTTGAAGTGCTTGCAGAAGGAAGCCCCCCTTCCCTCACTCCAGGTGTGTGTCCTTCTTCAGTTGATTTTTGAAGGCTGTCCCTATACTGACATGCTGATACATGTACCTGTAAGATCATCTGTGGGCCAGGACCCCAGCTGGCACGCCTTGCAGGTGTACTCATCAAACACATACTCATTCTCTTTACAGGGGGTACAGGTCCAACAACAGCTGACTTCTCCCTTCCGGATAACCTACAACAAATATTTAAAGTTTTGATTATTTTTCTTTTCAAAGTCAAAGTCTAGCAATCCTTTTCAAATGTATCACTTTTAAAAGCAGAAGTACATTCACATACTTTATTTCAAATGCTATCAGATAGATAGTATAAATATTTAATAAGTTCTCACTTTATAACTAAAGAAACTGAAGCTGAGTCTAAGTGGGAGTCCAACATCATAAAATTGATTGCTGATAGGGTGTAGAATTAAATTAAATGCAAGTCTTTGGATAATGAGCTTTGGATGCAGAAGTAGAGGCCAAGACATGTTTCTGAGTCAAAGGCCAGCACCCTAAACAAGATATCTCAGCAGAAAACTGATACAAACTGGGACCCCAAGTTAGAAAAACTGTAAAAGAGAACCTCAAAACCTCCTTCCTGCACACTCCTCCTGTCTCACCCACTGCTTCTCTTAGCAGTGTAACTCAATAACTCTATTGTATGTACTTAAAAGTACCTGTGTTTATGCTCATACATAAATACACATACACTTTTATAGGTATGTATATAACTGAATTTCTGCAGAATCTATGCCTCTCTTTCCATCAAATTAAGAACTCTTATATTCTCTGAATTTACCTTGACTTCTCTCCACTAGAGGAATAATTATTATTAGAAAACAGCAAATACCAACTGAACTTTAAAAACCTACTCATGATGGTTCAAAAATAATTAGCAATTTGTATTAAAGAAAGAGACAGAAGATGAAAATTTTTTCTGGAGAACACCTCAGTCTCTGTTTCAACTAAAATGTAGTTCAATAATTCAGCACATTTTGTTCTACTCTAGTAGCTTTGATTTGCTTGGAGTGAAGGTGGATAATGTCATTAAGACTCTCATGTACATCTTCATTTGTTTGATTTTTTTAAAGACAATGGAAACTAATTAAAATACTTTAACAGCTGAAGGAGTCCCAGATGCTATTCTTTAGAAATGGATATCGCTTTTATTTTGTTATTCACCACTGGAGCATAAATTGCTTTTGTAGAATAGAGACAGCATTCATTAACACTCTTATAAATAATGAAAACAGTGATAACCAGCAATAACCAGACATAACAATGATTATACTTTATACGTCTTGTCTTTACTGCTGACTCAATGAAAGACCTTAGATTATGGCAACATCTAGCTAGCTAGAGTCAAACGCAGCTCCAATCTGGCAGCTCTTAATACTTTTTGTTTCTCATGTTAACTCTTGAAACAACCACAAAATAAGTAGGGAATGTTGACAAAAAGGGCCTGAAACAGTCTTTCCCTAATATAAATAGATAAGATAGGCAAAATTGTTAGACCTCTTAGTCTATCTTAAGTATTCTTCATAATAATATCAACTATTTGCTGGTTCTTTATTGTACTACACAGGCTCTTGTCTCATTAGAACATTTAAAGAGCTGTTTATGAGGTAGCTGCTTTTAATTATTTTTTTAAAAGATTTATTTTATTTATGCATACAAGAACTGGGGTGTAGGCAAAAGTGTAGGGAGGTAAGAAGGCTCACCAGAGACAGGAGCAGAGCAGGCAGATCTACAGAAATACACTGCTGAGGGGAGCAGCAGGCAAGACAGGAGAGGTCTGCTGTCCCATGTGGGTTAGTTCCCTGGCTTGGATAGAATTCATACTGCAGTGGCTGGTGATAGCTTAAGAGCACTGAGACTTTAACCCCTGAGCCCCCGGGGAGGACCTGCTTTTATTTTTTTTTTTTTTAGGAGAAAAAAAAAACTGAGCCATAGTGAGTATTTCTTTTTGAATTGCAGGTATTTTTTTTACCAAGATAAATGCATGCCATATCCAAGATTAATACCAATATTATAATTTTTTGAATCAACAGTGACACCTTGATATGTCTTTATAATCAAAACTGGTTTATTTCATTATTTTTAAAAATGATTTATTTATTTATGCATACAAGTACTGGGGTACAGGCCAGAGTCATGGGAGGTGAGAGAATTCATCAGAGACAGAGCAGGGAGCAGAACAGGCAGAGTGAATGAAACACACTGCTGAGGTGAGCAGTGGGCAGGCAGGAGAAGTCTGCTGTGCCATGTGGGTCACCTCCTTGGCCGGGGGCAGGGATCGAACTCATGCTGCGGTGGCCACATTCTGCTTCACAGTGCGTTGTCCAACCCATTGTGCCACCAGGGAGGTTCCTATTTCATTATTTTTGCTTGCAATCTCTTTCATATTAATTTTGAATATATATTCAGTGACAATTCTTTCATAGTAATTCCCATTATTTTGAACACTCTGGAAATAATGGTGCTTTTTTTTTTTTAATGAATACCAGTCTGAAACATATTTAAACTTTTGGAAAAATAGGATAACAAATCTGAACAATGCATTACAATGTTGTTATTGTTAATAAATTTTCTCTGTCACTTCCATAAATCATATTAAGAATATGTCTGTTGCTCACTTAATAAAGTGAAAATTGTCAAGGTATGGTTTAATAAGGTTAAAAGCTAAGCATCCACTCCCTACAGGATGTTTTGGAAAAATAAGATAACAAATTTGGGAGACTTAAATAGATAAGGAAATTGATAAAGTTGACTCAGAGACAAGGCGTAAGACCAACCACCATGACCAGAAAAGCAATCCCAATTGCATGCTTGAAGAAGCAGAGGGTAGGACAGGTTTCTGTGACAAAGGCCAGCTCCCAAAGCAAGACATCCCAGCAGAAAACCAGTGCAAGCTGCACCGCAAGTTAGAAAGCCTGCAAAAACTTTATATAAAAGGTCTCAAATCCCCCTTCCTGCACTCCTTGTCTGTCTCACACATGATTTCTCTTAGCAGTGTGTTTCAATAAATCTTCCTTCTCTGTTGTCCATTCTGGTAAATTTTTTCACTCCCAGTGCTCTAGCCTCACCCTGACATTTGTCCCCAAAGCAAAAGTGACATATGGTAGGAAAATGGGAGTTTGTATGATAAAAAGACTAAATATCATTTCAAATAAACTAGTATGAAAATATGATAATAGGGAATCAAATTCTTCTACTGTGTAAGTTTTTTTTTTCCACTAAAAGGGTAGAAAAGAATATATAAATAAATGTTCCAAATCAGCCATTGGGTATTTTGACATTATAGGTTCAAATTGCATTGCAATTAACCTCTATGTGATAATTTACATTGGGTTATCTTTTACAAGAAGAACTGGAATTATGAACAACTAGTATTTTAAGTGAGTCTATAACAAATTTTACTTGAAGAGTTTAACTTCAAGATTATTAGTCCAGCAGTAGACTGGCACTGTATGTGAAAGGTCAGCAGGATTTTTACACAAAGGACCAAATACTAATAGTAAACATTTAGGCTTTGTCAGACAGTCATTGCAACTCAACCATTAAATTATTCTCTTGGCGCCTCCCTGGAGGCCTAGGGCTTAAGTCTCAGTATGATCAACACTGCTATTTGAGTTCGATCCCTGGCCAGGGAGGGACCCACATGGCGCAGCAGACCTCTCCTGCCTCGCCCGCTGCTCCCCTCAGCAGTTCGTTTTGTTAAATCAGCCTGGTCTGCTCCCCGCTCTGTCTGTGTTGACTCCTCCCTATCTCCCCCATCCCACTTCACCCCTACTCCCACACTTCTGGTTTATGCCCAAGTACTTCTACACACACATACACACACACACAAATAAGCAAATTAAATAAATATAACCTACAACCTATTTTCTTTTCTTTTTTTTTTTTGAAAGGCGCCATGGATAATACATAAGCAAGTGAGAATGGTAGTATTCCAGTAACTCTTTACTCATGAAAACAGGAAGCACATTGGATTTGACCTGTGGGGACCATAGTTTTCTAATCATTGTTATGAAGGACAACAAAACATTTAGAAATTTTCAGATACACTTTAAGCTATTGGGCCATTTAGCAGGTATTGATAAATTTATTTCAATCTTCATTTGCTTTGTCTTTCTTCTGCTTCATTTTTGTTTATTGGTCAGAATTTCTTAGCAACAAAGCATTATTTATTTGTTTTATTTATTTATTGAGGCACTACTGGTTTTCAACATTGTATGTCTTTTAGGGGTACAAGTTCACACTTCTTTGAATGTAAGTTATTACACCATGCCCATTTCCTTCTGCCTTGTACTTACCAATCTTCAGAACTACCTTAGAAGACCTTATCAATACATAATGAAATACATAACAGTGGATACATTTCAACCTTATTCACCAATGAACAAACACCTATAAAGAAGAATGAAAGTGCTGTTGACTGAAAATACCAGTCATTTTTCCATGTATACAGACTACCTACCTGAAATGTACTATAGGACTTCAATAACCGTTTCATGAATAAACTGTTCTGTTCCCCATAGCTATCTTTTTTTTTTTAATTCATTTACTTATGCATTACAAGTGCTGGGGTACATGTCAAAGGTGTGGGGGTGGGGGGTGAAAGGATTCACCAGTGACTGAGTGGGGAGCAAAACAGGCAGATTGACTGAGTATACTGCTGAGGGGAGTAGCAAGTGAGGCAGGAGAGGTCTGCTGCACCATGTGGGTCCCCTCCCTCACCTGGGATCCAACTCCACTGCAGGGGCTGTAGAAGTCCCACTGTGTGGCGCTCAATCCCTTGCGCCACCAGGGAGGCACAGCTATCTCTTTTTTATTTTCAGTATATCTTTATCCTCTCTGACTGGCATTTTAAATTTCTTATAAGTGTGATCAGTTTTTATTTAACCTAAAAGTAGCTTTACCATGTCTTTAATGTACCAGATTACCCTTTATATTATGACTTATTTCACTAAGTACAATGCAATCTAGATCTATCCATGTTGTGACAAATGACAGAATTTCATATATCTTCATAGTTAAATTGTATTTGTCAATTGGCACTAAGGTTGTTTTAGGCTCTTGGCTATTGTGAATGATGCTGCAATAAACATGGATTTGCAAATACTTATGACTGAATTAGTCATTTCATATTCTTTGTATAAATACCCAGAAATGAGATAACTGAATAGGATGGAGTTTCTATTTTGCAGTTTTTGAGGACTTTCCATAATGTTTTCCATAATGGCTGGCCAATATGCATTCCCGTTAACAGTGTACAGGGCTCCTTTTTCTCCACATTCTCTCCAAAGCTCATTATTTTTCTGTCTTTTGAATAATAACTATTCTCACAGGTGTAAAGTGATATCTCATTGTTGTCTGAATTCACATTCCCCTAATAATAAAAGGTAATGACTTATCTTTGCATGTGCCTATTGACCATTTGTATGTTTCCTTTGGATCTTTCTATATTCACATCTCATAATTCTAATCATGAATTTTCATCTATCATAACCCAATTAATAATCTTGGTCAAAATTATTCTCAGATTCCTGGTTAGTAAAAATTAAATTCAACTTAATATGACATTCAAAACTCTACACAAATATCATTTCAACTTTCTTTTTTAGACTAACCATTTAGAGCACTATGAACCCTAGATGATTAGCTGTTACTCCATGACAGTCTTCACTCAGTCCCTTCAGTATCTTTCCTGTTACCATTCTCTCTACATTTGTGTCCATTTGTCCACATCACTATCTGAAATCATATTCATTCTTCATGGTCCTTTATTTAGAAATAATCTTTCTTTTGTGTGTATATATAGAGTTCTTTTTTTCTTAATAAAGTATTCACAGTTTACATGATTTTACTTATTTGTGACTATATTTTTCCTTCTCTAGACTGTAAATCTTCTGACACTGAAGGATGACTTACTTATTTTTGCCCCATTAACATAAACTGCTACAGCAGTGGTAATTTGATAAACATTTGTTAAATTAATTAGAAATTAATGCCATGTTCAGCTGTGAACTATTTATTCCCAGAAAGCAAATATTTAAAGGCTTACATAAGCAGAAAGGGTATAGATAAAAGTGACTTGTAAATTGGTTCAGTTACTATTATGCTTTGTACTAAATGTCATAAAAAATAATAAGTAAAAGGAAAACACAATTTTAAAAATTATAAACATAATGATAAAGGTAAAAACAAGTAGCTGAATTTCAAAAAATAATAGAGATACTATATACTTTTGAACTTCTAACAAAAATGAAAGAAAAATGGACTCCATTTTACCTTTATCTGGCCTTTCTCACATGGTTCACTGCAAACAGATCTGATGATGTTGTTTTTCTTGGACCACACTTCATCATCATCCATTTTTAATTCTCCATTGTCCCAGCTTCCAACATTGATATAATCAAAATAATCTTTTCCCATTTCCTTGAAATTCATTATTTCATACCTTAACAACAAGAATATAATGATTATTTAGCTAAGAATATAAATATTAAACTATGAAAAAACAATAGATTTAGTTCAAATGTATCTACTGTCATGGAATCTTCTATTACATACACTTAGAATAACAACATCAACAAAATATTTATTCATTTACTCTTTAGAGACCATTTTATTTTTCTTTTCTCTTCTTTATTTTTAAACTTTCAAGCTTAGATCTGAAATAAAAAATAATTCCATATGAGAAACTGCAATTACCTCAGCAAGATGAAAGTCAATTTTGAAATAACTTGAAGGAGTTTAAACAAGTACTATGATGGATTTCTAAAAAAAGATAGAAATCTATCCCCACTCAGGTAAAGTGATAGAATTTTTCTTTGGTAACTGTGAAAAATTTGATAAACCTTTAATCTTATCTTCAGTTTTGGGGAGTACAGGATTAATTTAGGTAGGCATTATTTTTACCTTTTATCAATGGCTAAAGTCATTGTATGAAGACACTTTCTGGTGTGATGTTTAAAGTCAGAAAATAGCTTCTAAAACACCTCTTGCAAATTACAAAGGCTGGAAGAGACTAATAAGCACCTCATTAGTTCTCAACCTCTATTAAATACTATTCTTATTTTGAATATGTTGAAACAGATATAGAAAAGAAAAAACTGAAGTGCTTACTTTCAAGCTTTTTATTACATGTAAGAATTGCCCCAGAAAAACATTGCTGAAATAATTTCCCTATCTGAGAGCACTGCTGAAGAGGAATACCAACATTGGGTCAGTTCCTACAGGTGAGTCTTACATACAATGACTTCACACAGTATCAGGTCTTAGATGACGGCAGAAGGGACCTTATAAATGCACTCCCAACTGTCCAGGCTCAGCATTTTCAACTGAATAGAAACTGATACAGAAGGAAAACTCTCTAGCTTTGGGGTTTAAGTGACCAGTTTACTATACTCAATCCAATGATTAGTACAGAAATGCTGAGAACAAACCTGACCACCATCTGTTTGGAGATACTTTGCAAAATTACGTCTTTCTACTTTTACTCCCAATCACATTTTTTACAGCAGCATATTCTTGAGAAGATCAGCACATTCTTAAACCATGTGAGTTCATTCTGTGGTCTTAGTGAAACAGGGCGAGAGGACAGTTTTTAAAAAGTTTTAAAAGGTTTATCATTTTTGATTGCTGAATAGTATTACATCGTGTATATGTACCACATCTTCTTGATCCAGTCATCTACTTTTGGGCATTTGGGTTGTGTCCAGGTCTTACCAATTGTAAACAGTGCTGCAATAAACATGGGGGTACAATACTCTTTTGGATCAGTGTTTCTTTGTCCTTAGGGTAGATCCCTAAGAGTGGGATTGCTGGGTCATATGGTAGTTCTATTTTTAGTAGACTGAAGAACCTACATTTATAGAAACATGGATGGAGCTAGAAGGAATTATACTCTGTGAAACAAGTCAGAAGGCAAGAGAAGAATATCAGATGGCTTCACTTTTAGAAGGAATGTAAAGGAAAAACAACTACAACAAAAAATAAAAAAAGAAAAGAAAATAAGAGAAAGCTCAAGGAAATGAGCAATTACAACCAAAAACAATCAAACAAAAAAGTCAACAAGCACAAAGGTCAAAGATAAACCAAGGGGATCATTGTGTGTGGGGTGGGGGTGGGGGTGGAGGAGGGACAGAGACAGGAATGAGGGCAGAAAGAGCACAAGGGTCTGAGGTGATGGTGCACAGGTGAAATGGTGGTAGGAACTCCCTGGGGACTACNGGGGGGGGGGGGGGGGGGGGGGGGGGGGGGGAGGGACAGAGACAGGAATGAGGGCAGAAAGAGCACAAGGGTCTGAGGTGATGGTGCACAGGTGAAATGGTGGTAGGAACTCCCTGGGGACTACAAATGATGTCAAATATAATTAAATAAATATAATAAAATTAAAAAAACATTTTAAAAGGTTATAAGCTAGAATTAAGGGTTATAGTAATAAGGGTTATAGTTTAATAGAGGTAACTGTTTGATATAGGTTACTGTTTACGGGTTTTTATTTGTGTATATAATTGTAAGAGATTTTAGGTTATAGGAATAATAATTATGGGGTTTATTTATAAATGGGGAAATAAAAATGTTTATATATTTATAATAGGTTGGCTGTTTCATTTTGAGAGTGTTAGTGATGGTTTCACTGGTTACTAGGAGTGCTGGATAGCACTGGCTAATAGTAATGGTTACTACTGGTTTTATAGAGGCAGCATTAAAGATATTTACAGTTTTTTGTAAGTTGTTGGGTTATACTGACAACAAACAGTTTATGGAGATAACTAGGTTTAAGGTTTTGGTGTTGCTTTTTTTTGTTTTTTTTTTAGTTATTGTTAGAGATAGGATTGAGGCAGAGTTTTTAGCCTTTTTATTTTGTTTTTTAAAGGCTGGCTGTTGGATTTTTTTGAGGTTGAGACTGTTTTTTTATTTTTTGTAGGGGTTCTTTCTGTTGGTTTTTTTTGGATTTTTTTTTCTCAGCCTGCTCCTTTTTTGTTTATTTGTGTGAGTCTGCATGTTCATGCGTTTGTCAAATTCTAGGTTTTTGTTTTTATTTCAGCTTATATTTATTTTTAGGGTTTATTTTAATAGTTTTATTGGATTATTTTTTGATTCTGCACCTGAGTGGTCTATTTTATAATCCAGGATGTGCACTTTATATAAAAGTGTTTTGTTATTACTGACTTGTGGTAAGAGGTAGAGTTTTGGTAATAAAGTCTAGATTAATGTATAGTTTATTTTTGATTGGTTTACTTTATGTTTCAGGTAGTATACTATTATATAGCAAGTTTTTGATGAGCAACTGACACAATTAATTTTTAGTGGAGTATCAGGGTGACACATATTACTGCTTTTGCCAACCAGAGTCCAGTAACATTAGGATTATCCTACAGTATTTTATTTTTAGTAACAATTTCAAATAACTGTCTAAATTACATTTCCAAATCAAAACCACTGATGTATAAAATACAAAACCGAGTCCTATTTAGTGATTCCATGGTTACTCGGAGTACAGTGAATTGAGATGTTAGCACACTTAGTAAAAAATCATATATTAAGCATTGGCTACTTCAAACACATGATTCTATAAGACTGAAAATGTGAACAAAAATAACCTCTGATCATTCTAAGCTGCTACCAATTTGAAGAGATAGGAAAGTTTCTTCCTTTATGCCATAATAAGACATCAACCTTGTGTTCAGCAATTCTAACTCTGAAAAGGTCTTGTCCAAACTGCTGATTTTACAATAATGGAACTGAATGTGGGGAGGCTAATGAGTATGAGCAGCATGCAAAGCTGGAGTGGAAGTCTAGGAGTGGAAAGCCAGGAGTGGAAGTCAGTCTTCAAGTCTGTTTGTTGCTCTTATCCATTAAACTGTTCCAAATTTATCCAAAAGAGATAAGAATTCCAATTTTCTAGTGCAACAAGACTGTGGAAATTTGAACTACTCTTTATATTTAAATCTCTTATTTCTAGATCATGTCCTCTTTTATGTTTTATATGGCAGAAATGGTAAAAAGTAAATTGATTCAATTTTTGAAAATAAAAATGAATCTTAGATACTGGTAAATGTTATATTTGATAGGAAGTGATTCAAGGATAATTAAACCTTATTTGTTTTTTCATAGCCATCAATCCGTTCTAATTATTTGAGAGACAGTGATCCCTTCCCTTGGAATTAGCATTTAGATCACTGGCAACTGTTTATTATCTACAAGATAAACATAAAGATATTAGCAACAATGGTTATAGTTCTGAAAATACCACTTTGATGCAAAAATTATTGGTAGCGTTATAGCTAAAAAAGAATTAGGTAAGACTAATTCTTCAAAAAAGATTTCCCTCTTCTCTTGTTGATTGTTTTTGGGTTATTTTAATTATCAGAGATGGGATCTAGATTTTACTTTCCACCAGATGAGAGAAAATGACTATTTGAAAAATACTCTAATTTAAAGTAACAATTTAAACCATTAACAGCTTTTTGAAATTGCTAGCCATTACTTAACATTCTCCCTCTCTGTGTTCTTAAAATTTCTTTCTTACTACTGTTTGCTATATTGTGTAATTTCTTCTTTAATGTCTGTTCCTTCTTTCTCCCTTCTCTCTGGCTCCCATATCTATATCTTCCTTAATCTCTCATAATTTACAGTTGAAATATAAAATTGAAAAAAATGAAGTTGTGTATCAAAATACAACAGATAAGATAAGTTGTAACTGAAAAAAAAAAAGTTCTAATAAAGTAGTAAATATAAAGTAGGCTGAAGCAGGATTCAGTTCTAAATTGTTAGACTCTATGAAAATTAGAATCTCTCTTTACCTAAGGGGCAGACAGAGTGTTATCAGTTCAACTGAAACCTTATTTGGAGGAGGACACTGTAGAGACTATTTGATTTGTATGGCTCTGTTCATCCTCTCAGTTAATCATTCTGATGCCATAGTGACTGATTTTAAGTTGAATTCTGAAATGTGGCAAATTTTAATCAACAAAATAGACACTCCAAACACTGATCCATGCAAAAAACTATTATTATTTGTGTCTTTGGGGTTGGGTAATCAGATTAAAGAGAGACTACAGAGTTGTTTTAAACAAAACTTTTTATGGCAGCTAATAATGAAACTCTATCATATACACAGGGTCATTTCAAATGTAAGAAAAGGAAAATTGGAAAAAAAAAAAGGTTAAATTCTTCCATTTGTGAATCATACCTGACAGCTATGCACTGTTCTTCTATTCTTAATTGACTCTGTCACCCCAGGCATGTTTTTTCCTTTCTCTGAGAGTTAGTTTTCTCCATAGGAAAGTTAAGCCGTCAAAATACTTCATACTTTCCTTCTATGTGCAGAATTATGTATGAAGAAGTCAGCTCATTATCTTCAAATTTCTTGTGTTCTAGCCTAATTTTCTATTTATCACATTTGTTATTATTCATCTGTTCTTCTTTTCTTACCTTTTTTTTGATTAACCATATTTAAGTATTCTATTGGCCTTTTAGTTATTCCTCTCATAGTAAAAAAAAGTTGCTCAGGGATTAAATATGCATTTAATTTACCTTATTCTACTTAAAGTTAATTTTGTGTTACTTAATGTAAACTATAAGAAACTTGCCTTGTATAAGTCTATGCTCCTTTCCTTGATGTCATATTAGTAAATAATTGCCATCTCATACATATGAGCCTCACAATATTATGTTATTTATTTTTTCTTTAAATAATTATTGGTGCTTAGTCTGATGTTGACACTTCATGTTTTCTCTGCCTAGTTATGGTCATTTCAAGCAGTGGGAAGGCCTCTTAAACCTTAATTCCTGTTGGGTTCTCTCCTATGGCTCAGAAAACTTGTTGTCATGTGAAAGAAGTAAACATTTTAGGCTTTCTAAGATGGTGTCTGTTGTAACTACTCAATATGCTCATATAGTATGAAAGCAGACACAGGCTCTAGCTGTATGAGTGGGACTGTGTTCCCATGATCCTTATTTATAAGAAGAGACAGTAGATATGATTTCATCCACAGATCACAGTTGCCAGCCAGAGATCAGGCAAGTAATAAAAGTTCATATTTCTGACCTAAAATTGTGAAATCCTTAGAGTTCTGAAAACCATGCACTTTTTTTTAATAACTCATATGGCAGCAAAACATGACCCAGTCTGAATTAATCTAGTGACAGGACTTAACCCACACTGCTATGAGGCTATCTATAGTGACTATTCATGTGACTATTCAGATGCTTTTTTTTTTTTGAAGATAAGAAAGATTTATTTTATTGACTTCAAAGAAGAGTGAGGGAGTTCCATAATTCCATATGAGATATAGGTCCTGATTCAAAGTTGAAGTCTATTTACAAAAAAAGCCTCTATCTTCTGTTCTTTCAATGGCTAATTTATATGCCAGATGATCTGGTTAAGAAGGCTGCTACTTAGAAACTGTTTGTAAAATCACTTTAAAGCAATGTAACAAATTTTGGAGTGAAAATAATTTTATAACAAAAATGATTAGTCTTGTATGTAAAACTACCCTAAATATAGCACTCTGAAAATACAATTATCTCCAATTTTAAATCAGTGACTACTATTTCATCTTTTCGTTGTGTCACATATAATAATTTATTTGGTATCTTGTAATATTATAAAAGAATATCCATAAATAGGCATCAGATGCTTTGTTTTAAAAATGTTTAGGTATTGATTAAGGACTGCTGCTTGACAGTATGCTGAAGACATTATTTGACAGTAAATTTAAAAATTCTGTGTTCTGTGACACAACAAGCACAGAGTTCTCATTATAGAACCTGAACTGACAGTAGTCTAATTATATGCAAAGTGTAAAACAATGGCTAACATTTACTTTCCAGTAGTTCACAATGATGTGTCCCAAAGTTATTTGCCACCTCTCCCAGCTTCCTCTGTTTAGAATTTTCCCCTGGTGACTTGAGCATTTTAAAAGAACAGTCAATCACCTTTTACTGTTCAGTTTGGAATATCTTTGATTTAAAAGCCATAACTTACTCCACAGAAATAACAACAAAATGCTTACAAATAATCTTTCAGAAGTTAGTGGCTTACAGATTTTGAACCTGGCTGATTAAATGAAAGGTTATTTCATATAGTTAGAGGAGTCCAAGCCTAGGATACTGAGTTAGAATATTGAATATAATTTATTAGATTGCATTTTTGGGCAAGTCATTTAACCTTTGTAAGTCAATGTGAGCCTTCAGCAAAAAAGGAAAACAGTAATATGAAGTACCTTGTAGCATTAAAACACAAAAGATTGTGCCTCCTTGGTGGCACGAGGGGTTAAAACACAGTACTATGAAGCTATCTACACCCACTACAACAGGAGTTCTATCCCCAGCCAGGGAGGTGACCAACATGGTACAGCAGACCTCTTCTGCCTCTCCTGTTGCTCCTCTCAGCCGTGTATTTCAGTCCATCTGCCTGTTCTATTTCCCACTCTGTCTCTGGTGAATTTTCTCAGCCCCTGCACCTCTGGACTGTACCCCAGTTCTTATATGCATAAATAAATACGTATTTAAAAAAAAGAACACAGAAGATGTATCTTAGTGTTTGACTGAGAACATATACTTACTAAATGTCAACGGTAAATTTGTAAATATAACTTTTTTAGTTGGAAAAGCAAAAGACTGCAAATTATCTTTTGTTTAGATTACCTCGTGTCCTCTGATCATTTATTAAAGGTTTAATATAATAATGTAAACATAATGTCCTAGAAAAAATATCTTTGGATTTCATCTCATTGCTATAGAGATTCATATTATAACAGTAAGATTCAATTGTCCTAAAAATACTCACATTTGAGCACATTAGGAGGATTATGAAGGAGATGGTGAAAGTCTATATTGCTCATTAAAGTTTACCACTAGAATATAGTTGAGCCATCTGTAACATTTATATTCACTATCTGATTTGTGGAACTGGCTTGGGGTACATGGCATGAAAACACTGTGAGCTGAAGTCATCAAATTGTGGAGCTGGAGTCATCAAATTGTAAGAATAAATCTTGGACTGATGTCAGTGCTCTAAGAATGCACACATGCACATGGATTTATTATTCAGGTGTGCAGATATCAGCACACAGACCTTGACTTTGGGCCTCAAGTCATAGCTCATTGTTTCTCCTGTCCCCAAAAAATGTCTTAGAAAAATTTAAAATTTCTTTGGTCCCAGGAAAATGTCTCCAAGGACTCAATATAACAAAGTGCTAAATATGAAAGAATCACATAAAAAGTAAGTTTAATTTGGCAAATGGCCTACCTAGACTAATACTCTTTAGCTATGTAAAATATACAAAATAGGGCCTCCCTGGTGGCACAGAGGTTTGAGCGCTGCACTGTGAAGCATCCACGGCACAGCAGCACCAGTTCCATCCCTGGCCAGGGAGAGGACCCACATGGCGCAGCAGACCTCTCCTGCCTCGCCTGCTGCTCCTCTCAGCAGTGTACTTCAGTTCTGCTTTCCACTCTGTCTTTGGTGAATCCTCTCACCTCCTGCGACTCTAGCCTATATCCCAGTTCTTGAATGCATAAATAAATAAATAAACAAACAAACAAACTAAATATCCACCTTTCCTCTTGGCAAGTGACTAGAAACTAGTGTCACTTAGAAATCCAGCATGTGAGATGGCAACAGCTGCATCAGGGTCAAGCTATATATGGACATAAGTGGGCCAAGGTGGCCGCTAGGTGCCTGATGTTCTAGCCATGAAGGGACCCTTCTGCTGCTGGGACAGTATTTAAAATTTTATAGTGGGAGATGAAAGGACACTGTTTTTCTGATACAGGAGGAAAGACTCAGCCTTTTATGACTGAGACTATCTTTTTAATGACAATATTAGTCATATTTTAAAAGTCCCATGAGTAGAGTTATTTAAGAATTTGGAACTTGGGTGTGTTCTAGATACCTACTGACTTTCCCTGGAGGCTAACCTATAATTATGAGTAAGTTCATATTTCTCAGATTCCTCTCTGTAAATAACAAAAAGTGAAATTTCAGCAAAAAGCCCTTGAGAAAGGAGAAAGTGCTCCAGCTACAAGATAATAAAGTAAAATATGACTTAAAATTTATAATAGGGTTAGAAAACAATATAAGAACACTTCAGCCCCATTTTTGAAGTATCAGAAATTATATGTTTCTGTTTCATCATAGTTCTATACCCAATAAGTGATCAAAGCACAGACAATAAAATGGAAAACATGTAGAGAAAACACAAAACTTTTGATTATCTCTAATAACATGAGGCTCTGAAATATGGTAATGATTCCAGGGGCATGCTTTCAACATTAGCATCACTTATTCTCCCTGGTCATATATAAGAAATGAAGTTTCCACTTCTGCCTTAGCTCACTCATGCTATCTGAGCTAAGAAAGTCTAGATAACTACAAAGGAGGGACAGGCACCTCAGGGTCAAGAGATGGCTGCTATGCGGGATCTATTATTTAGAAGAAAATCGTAAAATACCTTCCTGGAGAGTCTCCATTCTCATCGAATAGGATCATATCTCCGGAAACCCCAGTAAAATTGGTTTTCATCAGGGATTCCAAAAGTTTCCTCCCATCAATTGGCTTCATTGCATCACAGAGGCCGGCATAACCAGGGCAGAGGGACATCTGCATGTTGTGGAGCCCATAGGCCATGGAGTAGATGGCATTGATCACAAATCCCATTTTAGAATCTTGAACATGATGTGTTTTTAGAGTCAGAGAACCTGTTGGGAAACAAATTCAGGATTAGTTTTGAAAGTTGAAAGTTACTGTGGCTATGTCTATATTTACCATGTTTCTAAACAATTACAGAATATGCTGGAGAAATTTATCAGTTAAAAGCAAAGGAAATATTAAGATACAGGTACCAACTTAGAATACCTACTAGTTGTCTTGCATTTCCAGGATTTTCTTCAAAGACCTTGAAGAGAGCTCAAAATCCCCAATAAAACAAGATCTGTTTACTCTATTACCAAACTTTAAAGTGGATGTGGAATGGCTAAAAAAAATTATTCTTGCAGTTGCTAAGTATTGTGGAGTCATTTTTTATTCCCTTCTTTCCATCACACTTTAAACTTTTATTTGATCTATCTTCAGAATGCATTCAAAATTAAATACCTCATACAAATTTACTTCTATCATCTTCAAGATAGATAATTTCCTGCCTGGGCAACAGCAGCATTCTTTTACTTGGTCTCCTTGATTCTACTTTTGTCTATCCTCACTCCAATCTATTTTCAATATAGTAACCAGAAAATTTCCTATAAAAGTCAGATCATTACTACCCTCTGATCAAACTTTGCAGCAGCTTCTTTATTATTAAAAATAAAAGTCAAAAACCTTACAACTCATGGCACCCCACCCATTTTAATTCTGACTTCATATCCTAGTACTCTTCATTTCATTTATTTCTCTCTGGTCAGACTGACCTCCTTTCTGATCCTCAAACAAGCCAGGCATGCACCTGCCTCCAATCTTCGTTTTTGCTATTTTTTTCTGCCTAGAATGCTGTGCTTCAGTGATCTCAGAACTTTATTCCTCCCCAGTTCAGGTCTTTACTCAAACACTAACATTTCTGTGAGACCTCCTCTTGACATCTCTCTATATCTAATCTCTGCCCCACTCTCTCACAAATTCCCTACCTCCTTTCCTTAATTAATTTTTCCCTCATTACCACCATTTATAAAATGCTATATATCTCCTTATTTATTGTAGGTCTCTCTCATTCACCCATTAATATTTAAATTCTGTTAGGACAGGGATATTTTCTTTTTTCTATTTTTCTCACTATTCATTGATTAGAACAGTATCTGACATATGTTTAATAGTTAAAGAGCTAGCCCCTCTAATTATACTATAATTACCCCTTCTCTTCTCTTTTCCTCTTTAACCCTAACACAAATCTTATCCATTTTTAGAGACTCTTAAGAGCACTTTTTCATGAAATCACTGTAATCGCAGATACTAAAATTAATCTCACTCTTCCAAATTCCCTGTCACTATCCATTTCAGGTATTTTGTACATCGTATCATAGAAACGGAGGAATATTTAGGGAAATGAGAATTTGAAATACCCAATCCACAAGTCATTCCAAACATACTTTCTGCAAGTTTACTCCATAAGTAGAAAGGGATTTACTTACCTGATTGATTCTATTTCCATAAAATTGACTTCAAAGTGTAGTCTTGGAAGCCATGCCTAGTTACCTGAGCTTGAGCCTACATCATGTACTATTATTCAGCTATTTATCCACTATCAGAGTTGGTAGATAGATTATAATTCTTTTTTTAAGATTTATTTATTTATGTATACAAGAGCTGGGGTACAGGCCAGAGTCACAGGAGGAGAGAGGATTCACTAGAGATAGAATGGGGAGCAGAATGACACTGCTGAGGGGAGCAGTGGGCTAGACAGGAGAGGTCTGCTGTGCCGTGTGGGTCCCCTCCCTTGCTGGGGATCGAACTCGTGCTGCTGTGCCACAGATGCTTCATAGTGCATTGCTTAACCCACTGCACCACCAGGGAAGCCCCTAGATTAAAATTCTTTTATTTTCTTCTTATGAGCAGAGTAAGTTTAAATCCTTGTTCTATGTCTTTCTAGCTCTGTTACTGGTTCTTAATTCTCTAAGGTTATGTTACTTAATTCTCTTTAATGTTATTTAATTCTCTAAGGTTCAATTTAATCATCTGTTCAGTGGTGACCTTTGACTTACAAAGGTGTTGTGAGGATTCAAAGTTATAGAAAAGTCATAAGTGCAGACACACAATATGGCACAATGTTGATGTTTTGTAATTGTGGGTTTGGTCTCCTTAAAACAGACAGACTTTTCTCAGTATGCCCAGTATAGGTTGTCATATATATGGATTCATTAATGATCTTGATTTATTAAAAATATATTGAATTTCTGGTGGGAATGCAAATTAATCCAACCAATATGGAAGACTGTATGGAGCTTCCTCGGCCTACTAGAGATGGAACTACCATATGATCCGGCAATCCCACTCCTAGGAATCTACCCAAAGGACACAAAAACACCAATCCAAAAGAGTACCTGNNNCCCCATGTTTATTGCAGCACTATTTACAATTGGTAAGAACTGGAAACAGCCCAAATGCCCAAAAGTAGAGGACTGGATCAAGAAGATGTGGTACATATACACAATGGAATACTATTCAGCGATCAAGAATAAAAAACTAGGGACATTTGTAGAAACATAGATGGAACTAGAAGGAATCATACTCAGCGAAACAAGTCAGAAGGCAAAAGAAAAATATCGGATGACCTCGCTTTTAGGAGGAATGTGAAAAAACAAACAAACAACAATCAAAACAAAAAAGAAAAAGGAAGAAAACGAAACAAACAACAACAACAAAAAAAAAACAACAACAAGAGAAAACTAAAGGAAATGGGCAATCATAACCAAAAACAACCAAACAATCAAATAACAACTCAATAAGATCAAAAGATTAAGGATGAACCCAAGGGACCATGGGGGTGGGTGGAGGGAGGGGAGGGCAAAGACGGTGATGAGATGTAAAGAGCACAAGGGACTGAGGTGACGGTGCACGGGTGAA
>JAGFMF010011725.1:5321881-5359231 GCA_019455555.1 Galemys pyrenaicus
AGAGCACAAGGGACTGAGGTGACGGTGCACGGGTGAAATGGTGGTGGGAACCCACTGGGGAAAACAAACGATGTCAAATGCAATTAAATACAATAAAATAAAAAATATATATATTGAATTTGTAATGACTCTGACTGATAGGATGGTGGGGGCAATTGAGATACAGCAACTTAAGTTATTAATTATAAATAAAGGGCAGATAAAGACTTGGCTATGTAGAGAGACCCTGCTTAAATCAGAATTACAGATAGTCCTGATAATATACTTCTGAATATATATACTGAATTTGAGACAATTTGAATGTTTATGGCCTCCATGTCCACATTCCTAGAACTTTCTCCAAGTTCTGGCAAGAGTTGCAAGAGATTTTATCCTTCAGACAGATGTTACCAGTAACTCTCCAGACTTAGCCCTACCTATTCCTTGTGCTTATCGCCCATTTTTTCCCAAGAGGTTTGTTACCAGCTTCTTTTTGCTACCAATTGAATGATATGCTTCTATTATCATTATTATGTGGATTCTTCACAATAAATTCATACCGTGGTTATAAACATTTGGCTTGAATCATATGTGAAATGTTCCTGTTTTGTGGTAGCTAATTCTAAGTAAACCTGATAAAACACAGGCTTGTCACCTTGGAATGGGAACTAGAGGTCAACAGAGGTCCTGTGAGTTTTGGGGACTCTGGCAATGTTTCTTAAATAATGAAATTATTTTTGAGTTGAGAGCAGCGAGGGTCCTGAAGAAGCTCTGTGCTTGCCTAACTCCTCCCCTCTCCCCTAAGCTACAATAGATAGATCTTGTTTGAAGGGTTGCACTGAGTTTTAGGTTTATTAGTGAACATATTCTTTCTATTTGAGAATCTCATCTTTACTCTTTGAGTAAGATGAGGTAACCACCACCTTGTCTGTCACAGTCATGTGAATGTTCCCTCTCTCTCCTAGATGCCTCAGGTTTCGAAACTGAATAAATATTCCCAATCTGTTCCAGTGTTTTTTTTTAGAATTAACAAACACACAACTTCTCCATATGAATGTTTTAAATGGATTGTTTTTCCTTTGCTAATCTGTCCTTTGCTGTTTTGCTTACATGTCCTGCTGAGACGAACCCCCTGTGCCCAAACAATAGTAGATACAGAAATGTAAGTCACAATAACCTTTAACTGCTATGTTTTGTGGTCAAAACTATGCAATAAAAGCAAACCAAAGGTTTCTCCTTTGGTGATATCCAGGGCAGCTATCAGACACTCCTCATTTATTTTATTTTATTCTTTAAAAAATTATTTATTTATGCAAACAAAAGCTGGGGTGTAGCCCAGAGGTGGGGGTGTGGGGGATGAGAGGATTCACCAGAGACAGAACAGGAGCAGAACAACTCATATCTACTGCTGAGGGGAGCAGCAGGAGAGCCAGAGAGGTCTGCTACACCATGTGGGTCACCTCTTTGGCTGGGGATTCAACTCCTGCTGCTGTGGCTGTGGACAGCTTCATAGTGGTGAGACTTAACCCCTTGTGCCACTGGGGAGGCCCAGAGGACAGTCCTCTTTTATGACTTTCCGTCTTCCTTTTCCACACTCACTGCAACTGGCACTAAAACAAAGTCTGAGTCTTGTTGATTTGTAAATCACAGTGCTTAGGGCTACTATTTGTGGAATTAGATAGGGACAATAATGAAACTTGTATTTACTTTGGCATTTTTCAAAATACTTTTTGTGTATATCAGTGATATTCTTCAACACTGTATGTAGAGTACAGATAAAGAGACTGAGGAATGGACACGTTAAATAGATTTTCAAAGGTCACTTAGAAGTATCAGCAGCAGACAAAATTTTCTAATACTAAAATTAGTGGTTTTTATTATACTGTTTTTCACTGGAAATACACTATCCCTGATCAATATCACTACATAAACTTTTAAAAATATTCTAATTAAATAATGTTAGTGGGTACAAATCAAGGAAAAGATTAGCTCTTCCCTCAAACGATGCTTGCTAATGCAGTTTAAGTCCTAAATGAAAATATAGAAAGACCTGAAGAGCAAAAATCTGTAAACTAAAAAACTCACAATTTTTTTTTTTAAAGATTTATTTATTTATGCATACAAGCACTGGGGTACAGGCCAGAGGTGTGGGGGGTGAGAGGATTCACCACAGAGAGCAGGGAGCAGAACAGGCAGATCAACGGAAGTACACTGCTGAGGGGAGCAGTGGGCACAGCAGGAGAGGTCTGCCGCACCATGTGGGTGCCCTCCCTGGCTGGCAGCAGGGATCAAACTCGTGCTGCAGTGGCTGTGGTTTGCTTCATAGTGCGTTGCTTAACCCACTGCGCCACCAGGGAGGCCCAAAACTCACAAATTTTTGCATAGTCTGTGAATCATGTGTTATTGAGCATCTCGACATACCTGAATTATTTGGGGAGCACTAGTGTCCTGTAGAATTTCCTGGACACTATTTTTCCTTATCACATAAAGATTTCAAAAAATATTACTAGATTAAAAAATTATCTAGAAAAAATAATAGAAATTTAGACTTTGCAATTTCCCGTCATTTTGATATATGCATTTTAAAAGAAATATATCTCAGTCGGTTTTAGCATTTAGGCTAATTCATAAAAATTCAAATCTGAATTCTGCCTACACTATCTCACCCACTTTCTAACCTTTTCCCTTCCTCAGAAGGATCTTGTGTCTGAGTTATCACCTTCAGCTAGCTGAGAAGGTTCTGTTAAAATATGTACTAACAAGATATTTTTTCAAATGCTTTAATATTATAAAAATTCAATGAACTATAGCTATTTTTAAAATAAATGAAGAAACTAAAGAAATGAAACTATTGTCAATATCTGGCAATTTTAGCTTTTACTGTATTTGAAAGAGTGTTTCAACACAACGCAACAGACTTAATATTTGTAAATATGGGACAGATGATGATTAATAAGGGAGTTTCTCTGCCTCCTATAGCCTCTATATTCTCTGCCTTATATCTCTGTTTAAATTCTCTCTTTTAGGGCCTCCCTGGTGGCACAGTGGGTTAAGCAATGCACTTTGAAGCAAACCGCAGCCACTGCAGCATGGGTTCGAGTTCGATCCCTGCTGCCGGCCAGGGAGGGGACCCACATGGCACAGCAGACCTCTCCTGCCTCGCCTGCTACTGCCCTAGGCAGTGTGTTTCGGTCAGTCTGCCTGTTCTGTTCCCCACTCTGTCTGGTGAATCCTCTCACCTCCCATGACCTGGCCTGTACCCCAGCTCTTGTATGCATAAATAAATAAATCTTTAAATTCTCTCTTTTAATTCATACACATATGAATAGGGTGAATGAGGTCACCTTACCATGTCTAGAAAAAACAGCTCAACTACTAAGAGCAGCAGAGCATAGAGGGTGAAAGCAGAGTAGGCCACAGGTTTTTATCACGGCTCTGCTATTTACTATGTAGCTTTGGCCAAGCTCATTATTCTCTTTGTATAAAAAGACTGGGTTTAATAATAGTATCTAATAATTTTATACCACAAATAAATGAGTTTATATTTACAAAGCATTTGCTAAAATAAGTTGATTTGTGTTACTTGGTCCCTGGCTCAGTTCTCTCTCTGATGATCTTATTAGTTTATTCACATTCAAAATATAAAATTATGGGAGCAGTATGGTAAGATCAGAGATAATATCTAATGCAGATGGGCTTAATGTGCTCTTTGAATAATACAAGGAAAGCCAAAAATCATGCCTTAACATAAAAAAGATAGGAGCTATAAAGAAAGACTTTAGGGTATTATTATCAGAGAAATATGACTACATATTCATTTTGAGACTTTTATTTTACTGGATAGAAAATGGAATGAAAGTAGGAAAACTTAGATGATATTGTTGTTGGGTTGTGTTATTCCTGGATTTCGGGGTTCCTCAGTCCTTGATTATATGAGAAGAATTCACAGCTGTGTCATTAGGAGAAGCAAAAACAATGTTTATTTAAATACGGCATGAAATTATTTCCAGAAAGAGGTAGAGGTAAGCAAAGTGCCACAAAGGCACTTTGGGGGCTCCATTTTAAATGGAACATGGGAACTGTTTGCTCTGTCCTTTCCTAGAGTGCACTTCGCAGATGCTCTTGGGTATTGGTTTATTGTATTGGTTTTGCCAGCAGTACCTAAGTCACTACTCTTTCTGCTGTGCCCAACAAGTAGGTTGGGGAAGGGAAGAGCATTTGGCCTGAGTCTCCCTGATTATCAATCAGCTCTGCCCTTCCCTTGGTAGGGGGAGAAGATTTGCAGGAGTTTTTTCAGGGTCTTGTTTGTCTGGTTCAAGGGAATTCTTATTGAGAAACCTGCCAATTTTGAAGATCCCCTGCTTCTCTTCTCTATAGGCTTTATTGTCTTGCCTGTGGGTGGATGGGAGACTGCCTTTCCCCACACTAGGCATTCTTGGCTCTCCCTAGTCTTTATCAGTTCTGGAAAGTGTTTAATGGGGTATTTAGTCATTTAATTTCCTTTTGGTATTGCCCTCCTTGCTTTACATATTTATTACTAAAATGGGATGCTAAGAAATGATGGTGGCTTAATCCAGGGTAGGGTTCTAACTATATTTTGAAATCAGAGAAAATAAATTTGTTAATGGCTTGGGTGTGAGGTACAAAGGAAAAAGAAAAAAATTATTAGTCCAGGTTTTTATTTTAAGCAAATACTTGGATTAGAGTGCAACTGAGGTGTGAGAAATTGGTTGATGGCAGTGAATAATCAGAAGTTCTATTTGACATGTAAACACGGACACTAGTCAGTTGACCAATGTAGTAGGCCAGACAGCAGATACTGAGACTAGGGCAACAAAAGTAGAGGTAGCAAGAAGTATTTAGATTCAGAACACATTTTAAAAGTAGAATTGACAGGACCACCTGATAGATTGGATCTGACTCATATCTCAGATTCTTTTTTGAATAACTGATCACTCCTTTAATCCATATAGAGAGATTAGATTTTTTTTTCTTTCTTTATTAAATAGCTGTTAAACATTCCCTCATATGGATATAGCATGACTTATTCACTAGTTCCAGAATGTCTTATAATTTGTCACTTGGGTTAAGACAATCACTTCCTAACAGATCGTACGTCCTCCAATCTTGCCTTGCTCTAATCCATGCATTCCCAGTGTATATACATAGAGATGGTCTTTCTAATGCACAAAACTGATTTTTATTAGTCTCCTATTAAAACTATTCACTTAACCAGAGTATACTTTATTTTTTTTTAAAGATTTATTTATTTATGCATACAAGAGCTGGGGTACAGGCCAGAGGTGTGGGGCGGTGAGAGGATTCACCACAGAGAGCAGGGAGCAGAACAGGAAGATCAACGGAAGTACACTGCTGAGGGGGTGCAGCGGGCACAGCAGGAGAGGTCTGCTGTGCCATGTGGGTCCCCTCCCTGGTCGGCAGCAGGGATCGAACTCGTGCTGCAGTGGCTGCGGTCTGCTTCATAGTGCGTTGCTTAACCCACTGCGCCACCAGGGAGGCCCTAACCAGAGTATACTTTAAATGACTTATCCTAACCTTCAAGATCTTTCCTAATCTGTTATTGTTTACCTTTTTTGCTGTGATCCATTGTACCTATACACTAGATATTTAGAGTTTCTAGTAATAAGAATAGACTCTTCTCTCTTGTATCTGGGCATCTGTGTGCTTTACTCTGTATACCTAGAACATACTTCCCAATATATTTTCTACTTATTAATTTGTGTATGATATCTAGGATTTATACCCTGTGAAATTATTCACAACCCTCCTCCAGGTCAGAATTAAAGTTTTCTCTGTTCTCCTATAGTATCGATACTGATTTTTTTTAAAGATTTATTTATTTATGCATACATGAGCTGGGGTACAGGCCAGAGTCCAGGGAGGTGAGAGAATTCACCAGAGACAGAGTAAGGAGCAGAACAGGCAGACTGACTGAAACACACTGCTGAGGGCAGCAGCAGGAGAGGCAGGAGAGGTCTGCTACACCATGTGGGTCCCCTCCCTAGCCAGCGGCAGGGATCGAACTTGTGCTGCAGTGGCTACGGTTTGCTTCATAGTGCATTGCTTAACCCACTGTGCCACCAGGGAGGCCCCTTGATACTGATTTTTATCATACATTTACTACATACACAGAAATTGCTTGTTTATAGATGTCCAATCTAGGCATAATGCACTCTTTGTTTTCTCTTTACGCTTGTGTGATCTGTGGCTGATTTCTAGTACACTCACTGTAGGATCCCTGAGGAAAAACATTTGATGTCATTTTCAGAGAAATCCTGGTGTCTAGAAAACCTGGCACATAATTGGCACCGTTATTTTACATTGAGTACATGAATGAGACTTAACTGATAACAAAATTTTCAAGTGGAGTATTCAAATACCAAGGTTGGCCTTCATATTGCCATATCAGTCTCCTGAAACAATAATTCCTTTATAGAATGGCTCTAAAAAATCTAAATAACAAGATAAGTTTATAACAGGATCAGCCAGATAGACCAGACAATCCCAATAAAAATTTTTGTGTGCTTTTGACACCCCACCGACTGGCAGAAAAATCTTTGCATACAACACTACTACAAAGGACTTATCACGAAGATCTACAAAGAGCTGATAAGACTAGACAAAAACAAAGTAACAATCCAGTCAAAAAATAGGCAGAAGAGCTAAAAAACATTTCTCCAAATGTTTGCAAATGTTGGCAAATTGCCAACAGGCATATGAAAAAATGCTCAACATCTCTTGGAATCAGAGAAATGCAAATCAAAACCACTATGAGATACCACTTCAAACCAGTGAGAATGGCACATATCAAAAAATAAGCAACAACAAATGTTGGCAAGGATGTGGAGAAAAAGGAACTCTACTACACTGCTGGTGGGAATGCAAACTTGTCCAACCACTATGGAAACAGTGTGAGGGTTCCTCAAACTACTAAAAATAGAACTCCCATATGATGCAGCAATCCCACTCCTAAGACTATATCCCAAAGACACAAAAACACTAGTTCAAAAGAATACCTGTACCCCTATGCTGACTGCAGCACTATTTACAAAAAGTAAGACCTGGAATCAACCAATATGTCCCCAAACAGATGATTGGATCAAGAAGATGTGGTACATAAACAAGATGGAATACTATTCAGAGTCATTCATAGAAACCTGGATTAGCTAGTAGGGATTATGCTCAGCAAAATAGGTCAGAAGGCAAAAGAAAAATACTGCATGGTTTCACTCCTAGGAAGAATATAAGGGAACCAAATAAGCGATGAAAGAAAAAAAGTAATAACAATAAAAAACAAAAGCACAACAAAAACAAAAAGAGAAGGGCAAATTGGGGACACTGTGGGGAGGGGGAGGAAATGGGAGGAAGGCAGAAAGAGCACAAGGGACTGAGGTGATGGTGCACGGGTGAAATGGTGGTGGAAATCCATGGGTACCACAATCGATGTAAATATATATAAATAAAGAAAAAAATTATATGCATTGAAAATATAATAAAAATGTATTAGAAAAATTCTGGTAAGTTAATATGGAGTAAGCACACTGCACCCTATTTACTCCTACTAAGTACAACAAACAACCTTAGGTGTAATGACAGCAGCAGCCTCCTGAGGATTCTCAGAGGTAAATGGAAACAGGTATTGGGGGAGAAAGCCAGAATCAAAAAGACCCCTGAACCCATGCATGAGACTCCTGGGTCTTTCTCTTCCAGTGCCTCCAGGCTTGGATTGGAAGACAATTGAAAACATGGGACTGTGCAGCAGGTGCATGCAAAAGGAGCTCTAAGAGATTTCCTCTATTTCTGCTTTGAAGAGTGAAAAGGGCCACCCTCCAAATAAAAAAAATAAGGAAATAAGCCATTAATACTGTTTGCTCATTTTTTCCAATGCAAGACCCCAGACATCTATGAATAAATGGTGGTCGAAAGGCAACAGTAGCTGGACAAGTTCCTAAAATTCTTAGGAGATAACCCTTCTCTAAAACCAAAAGAGTTGTGTGATCTCTTCCCAGTTATCTCCCATGACAATCCAACTAAATAATGGGAAATGTGAGGTAGAGGGAGAAGGTTCCAGCAGAAGGGTGGGAAAGGCTGGGGACTAGAAAGTGTCACAGGGAGTGTGGAAAAGGGGAGCTCAAGAAAGTGATCCACAATATGAACTATGAGCTCCTGGGTTGCCCCATAAGTTGACATGGATTTGACACAAGCCATCAAGCCAAGGATTTCAAAAGTGAACTACAAAATAGAACATTGCCTAGGTCTCAGTCCCACCACTCAATGAGGCATATACATGATAAACTCTGATAGCAAAGACTTTGAAAACTGCATTGACAACAAAACCATAGTCCATAGAATAAAGTACAAACGTGTATCCTGTAAGCTAACCAATTTGATTTCTTGCTTCATTTTTCAAAAAATTCAGCACTTTATATGAGGTAATATAATAGTTGAAACATCCAGAATCATGGGATGACACATGTAGTGAGGGAGCTGTGTGATCAACTGGGAGTGCTGGAAGTGTCCCATCACCTTTTCCTGAACTTCTGCCTACTTTTCCAAAATCCTTACTCTGTTCTGGTTGACTGAAACCTTTTCTTAGCTGTCTTAATAGAAATTAGAGCTATATTCAGAGAGAAAGTCTGACTTGGAATTTTAACCATTGACTCACTCAGAGATTAATAAAGTTATTGATTAAACAAGTAGATATTGTATCCTTATTATATATCAGGCACTGCTGGATGCTGGTGATACAAACATGAGGAATATAGAATCTCTAGTCCAAAAAGCTCATCATGTTGGATATGGTCTCAAAGAGAGGAGTTTGTGAGGGCCCAAGAGTTTCACCTTATTAGGTAAATTTTAAAGTTCTGAAGGCACCAAATAAAATAGCTTATTTTATATAGACTTTTTACCCACTAAGCATTAGGAAAGAGATTAGTTAATGACTTGCTAATTAGTTGCCATGTCAATGCACCATAGAACTGGACCTATTCAGCAGTATTTACTTTGTTCTAAGATTGTTTTTTAGGGTCTACTCTGGGCCAGGTCCAACATAAGCATGAGGATTTGTGCCAGCTGAAACCTGCCAGCTGCTTGCTGTCAGGCTGAATCTGCCTCATAGCAGCCTGGAGAGAGGAAATGGAAGCTGGGAAGAATGACTATTCCCCCTAGTTCTTCCTTCAACACTGGAGCCCTGATTAGGAACACTTAACATTCAATACTAATTTTACTATAGTTTAATCAAGTCAGAAAGCTCCAAAAGAATTAGCAAAAACTGAAATCCTCCAATCTGTCATTAAAATTTAATTTCACAGTGCTCAAAACACTTTCTTTATTGCATCTGGAGGTTGAGAACTTTGAAATTTAGGAGCTGTAAAACACAGAAATCAGATTGTTTTAGCAGTGTAGATCCAAGAATTACTGAGAGAGCAGGGACTTTAGAATGCATCTAGGCTACTAGAAGCTGCAGAAGAGAAGACATTGGACTGAATTTGGTCTTTAGAAATGATTTTTTTTTGGGGGTTGCTCCTTGGTGGTGCAGGGGTTAAAGACTCAGCTTTGAAGCTATCACCAGCTACTGTGGCCTGAGTTCCATCCCTGGTCAGGGAGCTGACCCACATAGTGCAGCAGACCTCTCCTGTCTCGCCTGCTGCTCCCCTCAGCAGTGTACTTCAGTAGATCTGCCTGTTCTGCTCCCCACTCTGTCTCTGGTGAATCCTCTCACATCCAGCACCTCTGGCCAATACCCCAGTTCTTGCATGCATCAATAAAATAAATCTTAGAAAAAAGACATTTTTTTCCTTTGGCCTAGGTGCTATTTTGTGGAAAATTCACATACAAACCCACCATTGTAGACTTTCTTGAGGAGATCAGAAGATTTAACAATCAATACTGGTTTCACATTCTCATGTAGCAAATGCTAGTCTGCTTCTTTCTTTTACCTCCAGTGCTTGGCTCTGTACTTACCTGAAATTAGGGCCTTCAAATATGGTCCAATAAAACCATTTTATAGGTGAGGAAAATAAGGTCAATAGTAGAAAAATTATTTCCATAAAGTCATAGCTTTGGTCAGTGGCAACTGACCCTTGACACAAAAACTTGGATTATTGCCATTATCATAATGAAAAGCAAAGGGAATCATGATTTAAAATTATTTTTAGCAAATTAACTAATGACCAGAGTATTAAAATCAGTAGCATATCTTTGAAATTTAGTCCTTTGTGCATGTCCCTATATTAGATACTAAAATAGTTTGGGGGCCTCCCTGGTGGCGCAGTGGGTTAGGCAACACTCTATGCACTATGACGCAAATCGCAGCCACTGCAGCACGAGTTCGATCCCTGCTGCTGACCAGGGAGGGGACACACATGGCACAGCAGACCTCTCCTGCCTTGCCCGCTGCTCCCCTTAGCAGTGTGTTTCAGTCAGTCTGCCTGTTCTGCTCCATGCTCTGTCTCTGGTGAATCCTCTCACCACCCTGGACTCTGACCTGTACCCCAGTACTTGTATGAATAAATAAATAAATCTTTAAAAAAAATAAAATAAAATAGTTTGGGTTTATTCTAGATATTTCCTTTCTACCACCACTAGGGTAAAGATTGTTAAAGAAAGGGATTCAAACATTTTCTAGAAAAGAGATCATAATCCTGGAAAATGTCAGTGGAAAATATAACATTGCGATGAAAAGATTGCAGTTAAACAAATTCTTCCTTCTCTCATTTATTTTCTGAATACAGCCTTCCTAATACATATGGCAAATTGATTCCAGTTATGTTCAGTGAGTGACAAAATAAGTTATATTTTACTGTGACAGAACATCCTCTATCCATAATCTTTTGTCAATGCATGCCCCCACATATTTCAACACCTTATACATTTTTCCATGTATTATATGGGCTTACCTCTGTGCTTTGTCTTTGACCACCTCAGAGTATACACTTGAAGGCTAAGCCTGTCTATTCTATTCTAATACTGTAATAGAGAATGGGTAATCCATCCTTTCAATTGAGAATCACTTTGTAAATGTCTCTAAATATACCAAAGATTAGTTCAGAACAATCATTTTGAAACAGATTTTGCCCACTTTAATTCTGTATATCATTGCAGTTTCTTTTTTTAAGATTTATTTATTTATCATACAAGAGCTTGGGAACAGGCCGAGTCGCAGGAGGTGAGAGGATTCACCAGAGATAGTGGGGAGCAGAACAGTCAGATGCACCGAAATACATTGCTGAGGAGAGCAGCGGGAGAGGCAGAAGAGGTCTGCTGTGCCATGTTGGTCCCCTCCCTGGCTCGAACTCGCGCTGCTGTAAAGTGGATGCTTCACAGAACAGCGCTCAACCCGCTGCACCACCAGGGAGGCCCTATCATTGTAATTTCTAATGCTGAGAACAGCAATCAATATTGCTGACAATGTATTGGTGGAATATATGAACAATGGATAGGTATAAACAGAATTACAATATGGAGTTTAACACATAAGCAATCAGTCAGGGGAATGACTATTAAAATGAAGATGTAGGAAGCTTCTTGAGAGCACAGGGTAAGATATAAAATAATGGGCTAGTTAGTTGATCTAGGACCTGTACACAAACTAGTGATAGCATAAAGGAAAGAATAGCTAATAAAAGGCTAGCGTAACTAATGACATTATACAAATCATTCACCCTGTATCCTAACACTATGTGTAGGAAACATTTCAACACCGGGAACCCAGAACTACATCCATATGTCCAGAGATATACAGGTTTCTGTTTTTTGCTGTACTCCAAGTTATAAGTGTCTGAAATGTGGGCAGTTGACCTCTAAATGCTTATATTGATTGAAATGCAACTAAATTCAGCATATGCAGAAAGAAGACCCATATTCAGGGAGTTACAGAAATTCAGGAGGGATGTACAATTCTCTCTGCAGAACACCAAATTTTAAATTCAAATGATTTACCATGAACAGCCGGTTGGCAGCCCCCTGATACATTTGTTATTTCAGATAGCAAATTTCTTTCATTCACATTACAGTATTTTGAGGAACTTCCATATGGTGTTGAAATGAATAATTCCACAGAGATATGAAGGCTGGTGGTTATGATATTATTTAAAGAGCACCTGGCAAAACCCCATAGCATTACTTTCTTCTTACTATAGCAAGACTAATCTAGACCAGACTGTTCCCACTTGGCCCTATCTATCTGTCTATCTTCATCACCACTATTCGTTTTAACTGTGTTTCATTCATATTTTCTGAAGATGAGGCTTTTCTATCACTATCAGATGAATTTCCTATCATACTTAGGACTGAATATTTTTTTTAAGGGCTTCCTCATTTAGAAAACTAGAAAAATTTAATACCATTTTGTAAAGTTGTGAAAATTAGAGGAAATATATAGAGTAGTCATGACCTCACAATAAATACTAAATTACTGGAAACTTGTCGTTTTTTCATGTATACAATTTACATACAAGACATTACTAGATTAGTCTGAGATTTGTAAAACTAACAATCATCCTTGAAAATTTAAGAATTATATTTTTTCATTCAATGTCCCAGACGTAATGCTTCTGAAAATAAATAATGCTAAAAATTTAAGTTACATTATCTACTTTTTAATTAAAAATAACAAAGATGTTAAATGAAAACATCTTCTTTTATAATAAGCACTATAATTAAAATGAACTCAAAAATTGAAAAAAAAATTACTTTGCAGTACTTAAACCTTCTGCAAAGTATTCAACAGTATCCCAAAACTGTATAGTTATATAAATGAATGTAAATAAGTGAAATTTGATTTTAAAAAATATTTCAACCACATAATAAAGAGTTTAGAAGTTATACATTTAGAAAATTAATTATTTTGTCTTATAGAAGAGATTTAATTAAGAAAGAAAAGTTTTAATGAGATGATGAATCAGTTTTATCAGAAGTATTTTTGAACCTCTCTCCTGAGTATATCTGCTATTGTCCTAGCTTCTTTATTATGAATATTATTTTAAAATAACAGCTGTAACTTTCAACAGGACAATGTCTACTTTCTATAATCTAGTTGATTTTGAAACATTTACACACATTAAGAAAGAAGAAATGGGAGGAGAAAATAAGCTACCCGATGCTAGTTGTTACATGTTCATTATTTCATTTAACCTTCAGAACAAACATTAGCTAAATATTATCATCTGCTTCTGTCTCATGAGAAAATTTGCACTCACAGAGTTAAACTAAAATGTCCAATGACTTAAAGCTAAAATATAATAAGGTAGAGTTGCAAACTGAGTTTGACCTGGTTCTATAGACTCACATGCCCCTGCATCTCCCCTGACTAATAACTGATAAATGCACAGGTCACTTTTACAAATATCATTTTCTTCTATTTGAAAAAAGAAATAATCATCCTTTATAAAGTCTGAAGTTAGCAGTTGAGGAGCAAAATGAGGTGTATGCAAAAAATTTGCATAATATTAATAGATAATATTCATCGATAAATTATTGTTATCCTCATTTAACTATTGTAATATCCCTGAGTAGAAAATAGCATTATTATTATTATCATTATTTTCAATCATTTGACTTATTGCCCTATATTTTCTATCAACAAACAAGATAGTGGAAAAACAAATTAAGACCTACAATCTGACCACCCCCAACCCACAAAGCCAGCACACCTCAACCAACAGAAAGAGAAACTAGAGCTATCTCGTGCAGAGAGGGACCACGGTAAGCACCAAACTCCACAACCTGAAACTGAGGGGAGCTGAGCATGCCACCAATGAAGTGAATGAACTGCATGTTGTAAGTGCAGACCCAGCACCATTGGAGGAAGTTAGAAAAACAAAGAGCAATTGGTTAAGGCTCACAGGGAAAAGCACACTGCTTGGGACTTCTCAGGTGTCCATGCCTGCAGCTTAAGGCAGTCAGGGAATGCCTGAGCAGCTGCTTCAGGACAGCTGAGAGCCAGCACTGAGACAGAGTCACATGAGCCACACATAAACAAAGGCATCTCCTGGGGCTCACATGGAAAAGCACCGGCAGCTAGGGAGTCCTCAGGTGCCCATACCCCCATCTTACTGTTACAGGGCAGGAAGAAGGGCACCCCAGAAGCCCCAAACCTGCCCTCCCTAAATGGGTTCTGTCATCTGCCACATCTAGACAAACTTATAAGGCCTTTAATGGTAAGGAACTTTAATACAATTAGGGTACAATACTGAAAGGACAAAGGTATAGTTACTAAGTTAAGCCTCCAAAGTTACTTGCCGGGGGCCATGCTACTCATGCTGAGTGACAAAAGTTCAGCATGAGGGACACCTCTGAAAGATTAGGAGCTCCAAAGCTGGCCCCTGCCCAATCTTCGCTGTTTTGACTGATATTACTGTCACCATCTTGTAAAGGCATCTTAAGTGGTAATTGGAAATTTACCCATGGTGGGGGGGGGGCAATTTTAAGATTGGCTGTTTTACTAAACAGACAAAATTACTGGTTGCTGAGCAATTTTGATGAGGATAGGTTGGCATTGGTGGCTGCTTTTGGGAATGGACTGGTAAGGAATAGGTATAGTTTGGGGTTTATTTTTTTTATTTCCTTTTTGCTTGGGACCTGTGGTGGAATAGGCTAGTTGGTTGTGATGGAGCTGGGTTATTTGCCTCAATGTTTAGAATATGTTTAGATACATGTTGTTTTGCACCAGTTCTAAGAACATGTTTTTGCACAGGGCTAGAGCCTGTTTTCCTAAGAAAATGTTACAAATGATGTTTCCCTGCCTTCCTGCTTCTTGTATGTAAAGTATAAATAAAGAACTGCTGAAACTCTCAGTGAAAGATGTTGGCACCATAGAAAGAGTGTCTGTGTTTTCTCATACCCACCCCCCTTTCCCTATATAGCCAACGCTGTCTCATCCTGTGGGGACCCTGGTTCCTTGCCACAGAAGGCCTACGGTAGTTACTCGTCTCCTTGAGGGTAAAACTCTGGCCAAATAGGATTGACCCAAATCAAGGCCCAAAAGCCTGCCCCAAGTCTAAAAGACCATTCAGTAGAGATCCATAAAAGAGGGTCAGAAAGAGTTGGGCAAATCCAGGAGGAAAAGAACAAACACAAAATCAAGATAAAAGCTGCCATTATTAAGTTTGCCACAGGTCTCTAACCATCCAAGACCAAAAAGCAAGTGCAGTTTCTTCACATGTTCTTCTGCTCCACGTGCCCCCTCTAGGTATCCTTGCTGCTCTCTATCCTGCTTTCTTCTTCCTCTCTTGCTTCTGTCCTCTCTGCAGAATCTTCTTTCCCTGCTCAGCTCTACCACTTAGGGCAGAACTGAGATTCTGGAACTTCCCCCTTTCCTGGTGACCACCCTGTTACATTAGGACCATGGGGAAGTACCTGTGAACTGACACACAGGTGAATACTCTGGACACACAAATAAAGACCTATCAGCTAGGGCACACAAAAAAGTGCATGCAGTTCAGGACATCTCAGCTCCCCATGCCCACTTCCTAGGACTGTAGGGACATGCCAGACATGCAGGAGCTGGCACCAAGAATTCTTTGGGTAGCACCTGAGCCTTAACAGTGCAACACCCATCGCTGAGGCACATAACCTCCAGCCATAGTACACAACCACTGTCAAGAGCATGCAGCCCACAGAAAAGCCAGAGGCCAGTCAGGAGCTGACCTAACCACCACAGAGAGCATGCAGCCTCCCCACTCCTGTCACAGCTGGAAGCTAGGGACCATACCATGAAAACCCTGGAACAAAGAAAATAGGGAGGTGGGGGATATCAAAGACAGGTCTCATCAACATATCCACAGCATCACCACCCTTGTTTTTGGGCACATAATGCTGGACTTGTTCTACCAATTTCTGACATTCAGAAGGAGTATCACAAAGAGATGCCAGTCAGTACCAGTAGAACAGTGTCCCATCGCATAGAACAAATTAGTAAACAAGCTACAGGGAGAAGGAAAAATACAAATAACCAAGTAAACACCCAGAGAAAGGATTCCATAAAAAGAAAATCAACTATCAGAACCCAACAAAAATGACATAGAAGAACTTCTCTGCCTTCTAGAAAGAGAATTTAAAATAATCATAATTAAAAAATTGAAAGAATATGAAAAGAAAGAGAATGATATGATAAAAATAATGAACTGAAGGATGAAAATAAGTCCCTAAAGAAGGGAATTAAAGAAATGCAGGAAATTAAAAGGTTAGTGGAGGAGGCAAACAACTCTGGGTAAAGCAACGAAAACAGAATGGTTGAAATGGGAAAACAAATCAGTACTCTTGAAGATACAGAAAGAAAAAGAATCAAAACAGAAAAAAGGAAAGAGAAATGCTGAGGAAAAAGAATGAAGAAACACTTTGAGACATATCTGACACCATGAGGGAAGGAAATATGAGTTATAGGAATTCCAGAGGTGGAGGAGAAAGAAAAAGGAACCAAAAAACTATTGAAGGAGATAATTGAAGGGAAATTTTCAAACATGAAAATAGACATGCAAGAAACAAGAAGAACACCAAATTTCTATGATGAAAGGAAAACTTCAGTTCTCAAGAATCCAAGACAAGGAAAAGATAATGAAGCTGACAAGGAGGGAGAAACAGCTAACCTATAAAGGAAAACCAATCATGCTGATATCAGACTTTTCTGAAGAAACACTATAGGCAAGAAGAGAATGGTAAAATGCATTCATAAACTCGAAGAAAACAAATGTCAACCCAGAATGTTTTATCTTGCCAAGCTTTCCTTCCTATTTGAAGAAAAAATAAGGACCTTCTCAGACAAATAGAAACTCCAGAAGTTCATTATGACTATATCCTCACTCCAAAAATTAATACAAGTCAAACCCAACAGAAAGATGAATAAGAAGAACAAAACAACACAAGGAATAAAATTCACTAAATAATCAAAATGACAAAAACAGATACCAGCATATCAATATTAACCCTAAATGTACGTGGTCTAAATTGATCAATTAAAAGACAGAGTCGTAGGCTGGATTAAAAAACAAAACCCAGACTTTTGTTGTCTTCAAGAAACACATTTAACTGCAGAAGATAAACACAGATTGAAAGTAAAAGTTTGGGGAAAAAAAGTACAAGCAAATGGACTCAAAAGAGAGCAGAAACAAAAAGCTATATTTATCTCAGATAAAATAGACTTCAAATGAAAAAAGGTAAAGATATAAATGGTCCTAAATTATGATTAAGGGGACAATACATCAAGAAGATATAACATTATCCATATACACTCACCAAAATTTACCATCTTTGAAAAATGATATCAGAAAAAATACTTATTGTAGTAGGAGACTTCAACACAGCAGTCTCAATGAGACAAAAAATAAGTGAAGATATTTAAGCTCTGAACAATGGCCTAGACCTGATGAGCTTAAACGACATCTACAGAACACTAAACCCCCCCAAAAAATCTGAGTACATATTTTTCTCAAGTGCACATGGATTATTCTCCAGGATTGATAACATACTGGGGCACAAGACAAACATCAGCAGATACACTAAGATTGAAATCACATCAATTATCTTCTCTGATCATAAAGGCAACAAGCTAGAAATAAACCATGAAAAGAAGGCAAGGACCCCTCCTGCATTATGGAGACTGAAACCCACACTACTGGAAAAAATCACTGGATCAATGAGGAGATCAAAGATGAAATAAAAAATAATAATTTGAGATGAATGATAATGAAGACACAACTTTCCTGAATATCTGAAACACAGCAAAACCAGTTATAAGAGGAAAATATATAGCAATCCAGGCTCACATCAAGAAATAAGAAAGAACTCAAACAAACAACCTAATCTCCCACCTTAAAGAACTGAGGAAAGAACAACAAAAAAACTCATAAGCCAGTAGAAGAAAGGAAATAATAAAAATCAAAGTGGAAGTAAATGAAATGAAGTTAAGAAAGTGATCCAAAAGATCGTTGAAACCAAAAGTTGGTTTTTTGAAAAGATAAACAAAATAGACAAACCTCTAGCTAGGATGACAAAGAAAAAACAGGAAGAGACTCAAATAAACAGGACCACAAATAAAAGAGGATAAATAAAAAAAGACATAGCAGCAATTAAAAAAATCATCAGAGACTACTATGAACAGTTATATGCAAACAATTTCAACAATATTGGAGACTTGGACAAATTCCTACAACTTTATAATCATCCAAAGCTAGATAAAGAAGACATAGAACACCTAAACAGTCCAATTACAAGCAGTGAAATTGAAACAGTAATAAACAACCCCCCCCCAAAATAAAAGCCCAGGACCAAATGACTTTATAAATGATTTCTTCCAAACACTCAGAAACGAACTAGTGCACATCCTACACAAACTCTTTCAAAAAATTGAGAAGGAAGGGATACTACCAAACACATTCTATGAAGTCAATATCATACTAATATCAAAACTAAACAAAGGCATCACAAAAAAAGAAAACTACAGGTCAATATCTCTAATGAACACTGATGCAAAAATCCTCAATAAAATCCTAGTCAACAGAATTCAACAATTCATCAAAAAGCTAATTCACTATGACCAAGTAGGATTTATTCCAGGGACACAAGGATGGTTCAACATCAGAATATCAATTAATGTAATCCAACACATCAATAAAAGAAAAATAAAAACCATAATGATAATATCAATAGATTCTGAGAAAGCATTCGACAAAGTTCAATATCTACTTATGAAAAAGGCTCTCAAAATTCTTGGGTTAGAAGGCCCATACCTTAGCATAGTAAAGGCCATATATGACAGCCCATAGCCAATATCACTGTTGATGATGAAAAACTGAAGTCCTTTCCCTAAGATCTAGAACAAGACAAGTATGTCCTCTCTCATCACTGATTTTCACTATAATACTAGAAGTCCTAGCCAGAGCAATAACACAAGGAATCCAAATAGGGAAAGAAGTAAAACCATAATTATTTTCAGATGATATGATACTATACATAGAGAACCAAGGGCTCCACAGAAAAACTAATCAAAATAATCAAACAGTTTAGTAAAGTAACAGGATACAAAATCAACACACAAAAATCAGTAGTAGTCTTTTTATATACAATCAACCTGAAGAAGAAATTAAAAGAAAAATCCCTTTTATAATTGAAACAAAAAAATCAAATACTTGGGAATAAACTTAATAAAAGATGTGAAAGACTTATACAAAGAAAACAATAAAACACTATTAAATAAATTCAAGAGGGCACAAGATTAGAAAGACATCCCCTGCTCATGGATTGGAAGAATCAGCATTATCAAAATGGCCAGCCTACCAAAATCAATCTATAGATTCAATGCTTTTCCAATGGAAATTTAAATGACATTCTTCAAAGAAGTAGACAATTACTGATGATATTCATATGGAGACATCAAAAACCTCAAATAGCCAAAGCTCTCTTGACTAAAAAGAAGGGGAATGGAGGCATCACAATTCCAGAGTTCAAACTATACTACGAAGCCATAAGAATTAAAACTGCATGCAACTGGAATGAAGATAGATACACCAACCAATGGAATCAAATAGAAAACCCAAAAATAAACCCATAGATCAATGAACAAATAATATTTGACAAAGGAGCAAGGAAAATGCAGTGGAATAAAAATAGTCTCTTCAATAAATGGTACTACATGAAAAGAGTGAAGCTAGACTACTACCTCTCATCATGTAAAAAAACAACTCAAAATAGATCAAAGACCTAGACATAAGACTGGAATCTATAAAATATATAGGAGAAAATATAGGCAAAACACACATGACTACATCCTAGTGACATCTTTAAAGACACATTACCTAAAGCAAAGACGGTGAAGGAGAAAATAATCAACTGGGACCACATCAAATTAAAGAGCTTCTGTATAGCAAAAGAGACAATACCCAAAACAAAGAGACACCCATTGATTGGGAAAAATTCTTTGCATCCCATACAACTGATAAAAGACTAATAACAAAGATCTACAAAGAACTAGCACAAAGAAAAACAAAATAAAAAATTCAGTCAAAAAAAGGACAGGACTTAAAAGACAGTTCTCCAAAGAGGAAATGGCCAACAGGCATTTGAAGAAATGTTCAACATCCCTCATAATCAGGGAAAGGTAAATTGAAATCACAATGAGATACCACCTGACACCAGCAAGAATGGCGCATATTAAAAAAAAAACTAGCAACTATAAATGTTAGCAAGGATGCGATGAAAAAGGAACCCTCCTACATGGCTGGTAGAAATGCAAACTGATCCAACCATTAAAGAAACCTGTATGGAGGTCCTGTCTACTAAAAATATATTACCATATGACCCAGCAATCCTGTTCCTAGGGATTTAACCAAAGAACACTAATACAGTAATTCAAAAGAATGCATGCACCCCTGTGTTTAGCGCAAAATTATTTATAATAGCTAAGACTTGGAATCAACTCAAATGCCCAAAAATTGATGACTGAATCAAGAAAATGTGATATATGTATACAATGAATATTATTCAGCAATCACAAAAGACAAACTAAAGACATTGACAGAAACATGGATGGAGCTTGAAGGGATTATGCTCAGTGAAATAAGTCAGAAGGAAAAAGAAAAATATCCGATGGTCTCACTCATAGGAGGAATATAGGGGAACAAGGGAAGAAAAAAAGGATAATAACATCAACAACCACAACAAAACCACAACTGAACAAAAGAAAAATAAGCAAATAAGCAAACCAGAGACATTATGGAGGGAAGAAGTAGGGATTGGGATCAGGGCCAGGACAGGAAAAGCACAAGGGACTGTGGTGATGGTACAAGGGTGAATTTGTTGTGGAAATTCTAAGGTGAGTACACCACTAAAAGGAAGCAAACATTGTGAGAAAATATTGTAAGAAAAAAAATATATATAACACAAAAAACAAAAGTTTACAATCCAAGTGTTATACTAGAATATGTATGTGAACACCAAATTGCACCGGGGAAAGACTTATAAAAACATTTCCGTATATCATATAATAATCATTCCAAAATACACGTTTTCTATTACCATTATTTGAAATTATAACATTTAGTACTTTAAGGCTATTTTACTCTTTTTCACTTGGCATATATAATTTCAAGCCTGCAATTCGATATTTATATATATTGCAAAAGGATCATAAGAAGTCTACCTAACATCCATCACTACACATAGTTACATAAATTTTTCTCTTGTGAGGAGAAACTTTCAAATATGCAATACAATATTTTTTTAAAAGATTTATTTATGCATACAAGAGCTGGGGTACAGGCCAGAGTGGTGGGGGTGGTGAGAGGATTCACCACAGAGAGCAGGGAGCAGAACAGGCAGATCAACTGAAGTACACTGCTGAGGGGAGCGGCGGGCACGGCAGGAGAGGTCTGCCGCACCATGTGGCAGCAGGGATCGAACTCGTGCTGCAGTGGCTGCGATCTGCTTCATAGTGTGTTGCTTAACCCACTGCGCCACCAGGGAGGCCCCCAATACAATAGTTTTAACTAGATTAACTATAGTCATCATGCTGGAAATTCCATCCCCATGATTTACTAATTTTTTTAAAGATTTATTTATGTATGCATACAAGAGCTGGGGTACAAGCCAGAGATGAAGGAGGTGAGAGGAGTCACCAGACAGAGTGGGGAGCAGAACAGGCAGACTAACTGAAACACACTGCTGAGGGGAGCAGCGGGCACAGCAGGAGAGGTCTGCCTGCACCATGTCGGTCCCCTCCCTGGCCTGCAGCAGGGATCGAACTTGTTCTGCAGTGGCTGTGGTTTGCTCCATAGTGCGTTGCTTAACCCACCGCGCCACCAGGGAGGTCCGATTAACTAATTTCATAACAGGAAGTTTGTACCTTTTATATACATTATTTATTTATTTATTAAAAATCCTTGTTTATTGTTTCATAATATAGTATTTGTTCACTCAGGTGAAGTCACCATAGTTTACATATCACCAAAGTATCCACTTTCCCTCACCACACTCCACCGTGTTCTCATCTCCTGTGTTCTATGCTCTCTCCATATCCTCCCTCACTCCTCCCCACGTAAGTATCTCAAATCTATGATCTATCAAGGGTTAGTCAGTTTGTCTTTCTCAGATCCTTTGTTTGATTTCCTTAGATTCCACACATTAGTGAAACTATCAGAAAATGAGTCAAATGGCTATTTCACTTAGAATAACCCTTTCCGGTTTCATTCCTGTTGTGGCAATGGCATGAGTTTATCTTTTTTGATGACTTCAGTTGTACTTCCATTGTGTGCATATACTATAGCTTCTTGATCCATTTAGATTATTTTCATATCTTGGCTCTTGTAAATAGCTACAAACAGGTGTTCTTTTGAATTAGTATTTTTTTCTTTTTATTGAGTTGTTTAAGCAATTTGTAGATCTTCCATATCAGTTTCTTATATGATGGGTGGTGAGCATATGTTTCGTCCTATTCAGTGGGGCATCTCTTCATTTTAGTTACAGTCTCTTTTATTGTAAAAAAAAATTAGGTGACGGTGCACTGGTGAGATGGTGATGGGGAATACATGGGGATTACAATTGATGGCAAGTATATGTAAATTTTAAAAATATTTTATATTAATAAAAAAAAGAAAAAAATTAGTTTAATATAGTAGCAGTTGTTTATTCTCTCCTTTATTTTCCTTGCTGCTGGAGATGAATCTATAAAGATGTTTTAAGGTTTTATGTTTTGCTAAAGTTTTCTTTTATTTATTTTATGGTTTCAGGTCTTCCAAGTTTTTATACATTATAAGTTGATTTTAAAGTATGGTATGAAGCAATGCAATTTCATTCTTTTGGATGTGAAAGTCCAGTATTCCCAGCACCACTTAATTGAAGAGATTTTCCTTTTTCCATTGTATAGTCTTTACTCCTTTGTCATATATGAATTGTCAATAAGTGTGTGGTTTTACTTCGAGGCTTTCAATTCTATTCCATTTGTCTCTCTGTGTGTTTTTGTTCTAGCACCACACTCTTATAATTATTATGACTTTATATTATAGTTAGAAGACCAGAAGTGTAGTACTTCCATTTTCCCTTTTAGTCAGTGGAATGTTGGCTATTTGGGGCTTTTTGTGGTTCCATATGAATGTCAGCATCCTTTGTTCTGTTTCTTAAAAGAATGTCAGTGGTGTTTTACTGAAACAACAAAATAGCATTGGAACTATACATTGCTTTGGGTAGAATGGTCATTTCAAAAATGATGATTCTTCCTGTCCATAAGCAGGGGATAACTTTCTATTTTATTGTGTATTTTTCCTTTTAAAAATGTTTTATAGTTTTCCTTGTATAGGCCTTACAACAACTTTGTTAGGTTTATTCCCAGGTATCTAACTTATTTTTTTTGATCAGATCGTAAAATGGATGTCTTAGTTTCATATTCTAGGTTTATTTATTTATTTATTTTTGTATATGAGAAGGAAACTGATTTTTTAAAAAGATTAATTTATTTATGCATACAAGAACTGGGGTAGAGGCCAGAGGTGTAGGGGTGGGGGAGAGGATTCATTAGGGACAGAGTGGGGAGCAGAACAGGCAGATCAACAGAAATACACTGCTGAGGGGGGCAGTGGGCAGGACAAGGAGGTCTGCTGTGCCATGTGGGTTAGTTCCCTGGGTGGCAGGATTGAAATTGTGCTGCAGTGGCTGTGGGCACCTTCATAGTGCTGTGACTTAACTCCTTGAGCCACCAGAGAGGCCCTGAGGCAACTGATTTTTGTGCATTGATTTTGTACCCTGACACATTGAACAACCAGTTTATTGTTTCTATTAGTTTTTCCATGGAGTCTTGGGATTCTCTATATAAATTATATCGTCTGCAAATAGTGGTACCTTTATTTCTTCTTTCCCAATTTTGAGTCCATCTATCTATCTGTCTATCTATCTGTCTGTCTATCTGTCTGTCTGTTTCTGTCTGTCTGTCTGTCTATCTGTCTGTCTGTCTGTCTATCTGTCTGTCTGTCTGTCTATGTCTGTCTGTCTGTCTGTCTGTCTGTCTCTGTCTGTCTGTCTCTGTCTGTCTATTTTGCTAGGACTTCTAGTACTGTTTAGCAGGAGTGAGAGTGAACATCCTTGTCTTGTTCCAGATCTTAGTGAAAAGACTTCCAATTGTTCACTTTTGAGAATGACATTAGTAACAGGTTTGCAATATATTACTTTTGTTATTTTAAGATACATTCCAGGGGCCTCCCTGGTGGCTGAGGAGTTAAGTCACGGCTTAATCAATGTATCAACACAGTCACTGTGGCTTGAGTTTGATCCCTGGTCAGGAAGCTGACTCACATGACACAGCAGACCTCTCCTGTCTCACCCCCTGCTCCCCTCAGCAGTGTTATTTCAGTAGATCTGCCCCTGCTCTGCTCCCCACTCTGTCTCTGGTGAATCCTCTTATCCCCACACCTCTGGCCTGGACCTGGACCCCAGTTCTTGTATGCATAAATAAATAAAATAAATCTTTAAAATTAAAAAAATCTGATACTAACTAAAGTTTGATATTAAGTTAGTATTTGGGGCCTTCATCTAGTCATGCTTTCCATTTCTTTATAACTGATTCAAAGATGAAGATTTTACCCTGCTTTGGCATAAAAGTACTGGATGTAAAAATCCAAATACTTTGTTATTAAAAACTTTCACCTTTAACTCTAAATTCTTTGGTAATGTAAAGACAGAAATGAGCCTGTGCTTATTATATTTCACCATATACAGTAAGATAATATGATCAAATTTTTTCTTCATTGTTTGATTCTTGATATGGTTCTTGGTTTCTATCATAGGCTTTCCCCATGTATGATGTTATTAAAATATCATGTAAGAATGTGAGTTCATAGTAAAATACAAAAAGGAGATACTTGATGAAAGAAAATATTTAAAATTTTTTAGCAGCATTTTCCCTTTTCCAATATTTAGGTGTACATTCTGGAAAAAAATATACAGAATGTAACAATCCTAATATATTAGCCATGAAATCATTTATTAACACTGAATTAATATAATGTTCTTTTCAAATGTAACTGATAATGTCAGGGAGTACAAAGATGAAAAATATCTAATCAGAGGGCTAGCTGTAGCACATTTTTTAATTGGCCCCAGTGATAATTTTCCTATAATCTAGCTATTCTCATAGACAGATATTTCCTCTCAGTGCTTTTGTTTTGGATTTTCTAGTTCTGTTTTCAGACTTCAAGTTGCTGACTTGTTTTCTAGCAATGACTGAAACATTAATAACTATTTTCAATGTAAACAAGATGACAATTCTGATGCATAAGAAGGTATTCTCTAACAAATTTATGTCAAATCTTCATGTGAAATATTCATCATTATTAATGTGAACCTGTCCAGTAGGAAACTTACTGTAACTAAAATGGAAACACTTTAAACATAATGGAATCAACCTTTTTCAATGCCAAGTGTTATTCATACTTTTAGTGTAATTTGACTTAGACAACACATATTGACAATAAATTACTGTGATTTCTGCAACAATTAAAAATATTTTGTCATTTGTGAACTGAAAAAGCTTACATGTAGAAATAAGCTACACTTTTATATAAACACACATGCTCAAAAAAGGAATATGTGAGGCATAATTTGTTATACTGACAGTGTTCAACCATATAAGAATCTTAGACAAAGTCAACATATCAACAGTGAATGATTCAGGAACCTCCAGCCCACAGATTGAGAACCACTGATATAAATCCTCTAGCCATTATAATAGTACATAGGTCTAACAGAAGTAAATAATTTCTATGTACAAGGCATCAAGCTTGGAATTTGGCAACAAAGATAAGTAAGGAAGATGGATGGATCAGACAACATGGTGGCAAAAAGCTGGTAGTGGAGTGTGAGTGTGTGGGGAAAAGTATTGTGGAAACATTTAGATTGGAAGAAAAGTTAGAATGGACATAGCCATAAGACTTTTATTTGGAAGGTGGTGATTGTTAAGAGTAATTCTTATAAAAGTAAAACATCAACACAGAAAAGCAAAAAATTATAACAATTCATGAATTAGAAATAATAGGCATTGTCCAGTATCCACTAGTGGCTCAAAAAACTGTGTTCTTTCTAGTGTGTTCACTAGAACCCAGAAATGCTTCCACGGACAAAGTTGAACTGACAAATTTCATCTCATTCTCATTGCTTCGGTAATAGTCTAACCATACACAGTGATGCCCATGTAAGTGACTACTGGGTGGCATAAAAATAAGGAGAGTGAAGAAACTGTTCAATATCTAGATTGATACATGCCAAAAAGAAGTCAAATAGGTGGGAAACAGACCTTTTTTGAGAACATGAAAGGAAGCCATAAGAATGTTAGCTCATTGGAACTGACAAACATCTTGAGATGGGCATTTTACTGAGCGAAATTTAACATGCTTAAAAGAATAGGTACTTATGTAAATATGCTGCTTTAAAACAGAACAGCCTAGTCTGTGAAATAGATGGAGTACAAATTTCAAGATTTTAATTACTAAAAGATGAGACTTCAAAAATATAAGTGACACACTTGGAATGTTTTGACTGGAGCAAAAGAGTTGGGATTTCTTTTTGTACACAGCAATATGTCCAGATTTATTTGTTTAGACAGACAACTTTTGGACTAGTTTTCAGTGTAAAATGAAAGAGGAAGAATAGAAATCAACAAGAAGATTAAGAAAAGGGAGGTCAACCCAACATCTGAGGTAAGATATAGTGAAGAACTACACCATAGCAGTAGTAGAAAGGCTTGCATTCTGGTGGTAGTAAGGAGAGAGCAGATATAGAAGGTGTCCCAACAGCAGAATTACAGTATTCAGTCACCAGCTGACTATGCAGATGAGAAAAAGGGAATATGTGAGGATCACTTATTCCTACATTTGGAAGACAAGGTGGTTGAATGTATCATTTAAACTGAACAAACAAAAAGTAGGAACTCAAAGACAGACTATGGAAAAGTTATAATGAAACCAGTTTTACAGCTATGTTTGAGATCTACATTTGCAGAATCTTGTTGAGATTATACTTTTGGAAGTTACTGGAGTTGACAGAGAAATCATAAAAAGGAAAAAAAATGAATGTTAGTGAATGACAGTATAATTATAAAGGAAAAGTTTCCTTAAATTGCTTTAGAAATAAGATATATTTATTAGACAATGTTTTAATTTTCTGTAACTTTAATTACCAGATTATTTAGTGTCCAATTGGAATAAGTAAATTATTTCCATCTTTTTTCATTAATTTTTTATTCAATTAATTTTTAAATTAGCACAAATGTGTAAATGAAGTAAAAGTTACAAAAATCATGTTCATCGTTAATAGTATATAAACCTGAATTCCACCAATATCAGATTACTGAACCATATAAGGACTATGTTGATATTTCAATTACATTTTTAAATAAAAACCAAAAATTAACCAAACTATGGAAGTCTTATACATCAAAATTGGTATTGCAGCAGTAGTTACATTTTAGAATAAAGGGTAATAGAGGAACCTTGGGTATTAGATAAGATGTTAAAGAAAGCAAATTTTATTGACAGGCCAAAGAAATGCAAAAATTTTAAATTTAAAATGTAATGAGGATGACCTGGAAACAACAAAGTTAAAATTAATTCACACCTGCAAAGGTATGCAGATGTGGCCAACTGCTTTTTGTTGCCTAGGATGATCTCTAGATTCTGAACCCCAGCGAAAAACTAGCTGATTTTTACTTTCTTAAGTTTGCCATAACAAACTATTAAAAAATAAGTAGCTTATACCACGTTATTTATTCTCTCATAGTTCTGGATGCTAGAAACTTGAAATCAAGGTATCAGCAGAGCCATACTCTCTTTGAGACTCTGAGTAGAATATTTCCTTGTCTCCCTCCCTTCAGATGTGGCTGTCAGTCCTTGATATTCCTTGCTTCTCTGTTACATCACTCCAGCTTCTGCCTATGTCTTACCATGCTATTTTTCCTATGTATCTCTCTGTCTCTGTGTCTCTTATTCTCATGTCACAAAGAGATAAGTCAAATTATCAACCCATTGTATGTCCATATTTTAATAAATTACACCTTCAATAAAGCTATTCTAAATAATGTCACATTTTAAGGTTCTGAGAAAGGACATGAATTGTGATAGGGGAGAATAAAATTCACCTTGCTGATTCAGGAGACTGCATGAGAAACTCAAGATTTTGAAGAAAGATACTGAACTTCTTATTTTATTATGTATGAAGAAAAGCCCAACTTGAGGAATAAAATCAGCTCAAACTTCAATTTGCCTTTTCTTCAAGATAATTCCATTCAAATTGTTCCTGAGACATTTTAAAGCAGAGGTTGACTCTTAATTAGATTGAGAGAGTTTCCATCTTACCCTGTAACATCATCTCAATTTCTTTGAATCTTAAAATGATAAGCCATCATTAGGGGAAAATACAATTCAGTCATTATGCTTATGTTTAATGTTATAAAAAAAATATGTGACATAAAATGAAACACATTGCAGGGCCTCCCAGATGGCACAGGAGTTAAAGTCTCAGCACTATGAAGCTATCACCAGCCAATGGGATATGAGTTCAATCCTTGGCCAGGGAGCTTACCCATATGGCACAGCAGACCTCTTCTGTCTTACCTACTGCTCCCCTCAGCAATGTATTTCAGTCAGTCTGTCTGTTCTGCTTCCCACTCTGTCTCTGGCAAATCCTTTCACACCCCCACCCACACCAATGGCCTACAACACAGTTCTATGTACTGATAAATAAAAATAAATATTTTAATAATAATGTCCATTCTACCAATATCAATTTACAACTCAATCTCAATTCCAATTAAAATGCCAATCATATTCTTCAAAGACATAGAACAAATGTTGCTGAAATATGGAGATACAAAAAACCTCATACAGATATCAAAGATCTGCAAAAATCTTATACAACTCAAGAAAAAAAAGCAAACATTGTAAGAAAATATAAATAAATATTTAAAAAAGCAAATAACCCAATCAAAAGATGGGCTAAACAGCTAAAAAACAAACAAAGAAAAAAACCCCACTTATTTAAAGATGAAAGGCAAAGGGTTAATAGATATATGGAAAAAATGTTCAACATTACTTAAAATCAGGGAAACGCAAATAAAAATGAGATACCACCTCACACCAGTAGGAATGAGAAACCAACCCACAATAATAGGAATGAGATACCACCTGGAACTAGTAGGGATTGCCCATACTAAAAGCAAAACAAAAAAACTAGCAACAACAGTGGTGATAAGGATTGGCGAAAAAGGAACGCTTAAGATTGCTGGTGGGAATGCAAACTGGTCCAACCAATATGGAAAGTTCTGTGGAGGATCCTTAAAACACTAAAAATGGATCTACCATATAATCCAGTGATTCCACTCCTTGGAATCTACCTAACAACACAAAAACACTATTTTGAAAGGGAACGTCCACTCTTGTGTTTACTGCAGCACTATGTAAAAGAGCTAAGATACAGTAACAATCCAAATGCCCCCAAACAGATGAGTAGATCAAGAAGGTGTGGTATATATACACAATGGATATTAGTCAGCTATAAAATAATAAATTCTTGCCACTTTCAATAACATGGATAGAGCTACAGGAGATTATGTTTAGCGAAATAATAAGTGAAGGAGAAGACAAAGAGCAGATGTTATCATTTATATATGTAATATGGAGAATCAAGATAAAAGTTCAGATAAAAAACAAAACAAAACAAACAAACAAAACAAAACCAATAATAAATACTAGATATTTTACTATACAATTAAGTCTACCAAATTGGGGGTGGGAAAGACAGAGCTAACAAGGGATCGGACACAATGGACTTTGGTGGAGTACTGTGGGTGTTTGGCTGGTAGATATGTGTGGTAACACACACCTGAAGGGGGAGATCCTATATGTCTAAGTCATGTACAGTGTTGTAAAACCTTGTTAATTTTTTTCCTTCTTTTTTATTTATATATATTTGACATCAATTATAGTCCCCATGGATTTCCCACAACCATTTCACCAGTGCACCCATCACCTCAGTCCCTTGTGCTCTTATCTGCCCTCAACCATTATAATTATTGTTGTTGTTATTATTCTTTTCCTTGAACAAACCTTAAATTTTGCTTGTATTACCACGGTTGAGCCCATTTAGTTTTTTAAAGTCAATTCTCTTGATTATTTAGTCATTCTCATATGACATACAATGTGAATTGCAATTTTTGTTAGCAAGATTATTTTATTTCCCTGACAAGAAACTAAACTTTTTGAAAGTAGGAATTACTTTTACTGATCCTGGTGCCCTACTATAAAGCATATTTGACTCATTTGAACTCTTATGAGTAGTGCTGAATGATTGAATGTATAACTCCTGAGATAATTACACAGAGAGATCCCCTGTTACTATACCATGATTTATGGATAGAAACAGGAACTGGTTATGTACTTTGACATTCATTTACTCATTCTTCTGCTATACGAAAACTTTACTGATTATGTTAATGATAACAAAAATAACAGAATGCATTTACTGTATTCAAGGATGTCAAGACTACTTCTATTCTGAGGCTCATGTTATCCTTTTGGCATTTTGCCAATTTTATGAATGCAATAAATAATACATCAAATTATTTCAAGTCTCACTAGAGTAAATAAATAAATGTGTTATTTATTGATAAAACTTATTTCTCACTATAAGTAGCAATACACACTCTGGCTATGTAAGCACTGATTTCTAACAGGTCACAGTCACTACCATCTTGACAAAGTTTACTTAAATTGAAGGATTATTCTCATCCACTCTATATTAAACAATGAATATGCTTACTGTTGCAAGTCTTGTTATATTTGCTGTTCTCCTGTGCAAACCCTTCCAGCCTGCACTGAAAACGATGCTGCCAAAATTCTTGAAACCAAGGATTTCGGAGGTTTGTTTCTGGCCGGAGTTTCAGATAATAGTCATCAAACCACTTGACATCTGGAGATTGGAGCTTGATTGTGATTCCTCCAACAGCTTCTCGCTGATAACCATCTGTCACATCATACCTGTCAGCCCAGCCGTCACTGTAAGGAAACAGAAACCCCCCTCTGTTTAGAAGATATATTTTCTTAGCAAACAGTTCCATTTACTTTCCTTTTGAAAACATTAGTTATTAAATGTTTACTCAGACCATACTATGGCTCTGCAGTACACCTTAGTGATTATTGAAATACCGGTTTCTTAGAATAAAAAAAATGCAGTCCACAATGCAAACTTTGAGTCTAACAGCAGTGGAAGGTGCCAAACTCATGATGAACTGCAGGGAATACCTGGCATTTTGGCAGACTTTTACTAGTTGAAGAATACTGTACATGCATGGAAGCAACATAATATCAGTCAGATAATTGACTGAACATTCAGCAGCCAGGTCAAATTAACTTTAATACATCCTTTCCTTCATTTAATCATTTTCATGATCTTAAAGTAGTGAAAAAATATTTTTAAAATATATGAATCATTAACTTAACCATCATGTGACATGAAATCCATTTTTAACATTTTAAAAGTAAATTTTTAGCAGGTTAAAATTACTGATTATAGTTATTTTTTAAATATCGAGTCATTTGACACTCAAAGTTTTTTGGAGTTCACAGTCCATATACTTTTTAGTATTCCATTATATTTATCTAATATATTAAAATGATACATATAAACTTGTTAAAAAAAACCTTCTTAGCAATGGATCATCAAGAATAGTAATAGGGGGCTTCCCTGGTGGCGGAAGGGGTTAAGTTGCAGCACCAAGAAGCTACCTGCAGCCATAGTAGCACAAATTCAATCCCCAGCCAGGTAGGTGACCCACATAGTGTGACAGACCGCTCTTGTTGAGCTCGTTGCTCCCTTCAGCAGTGTATTTCAGTAGATCTGCCTGTTCTGCTCCTGACTCTATCCCTGGTGAATCCTCTCACCCTCCCACACACATCTCTGGCCTGTACCTAAGCTCTTTATCTATAAATAAATAAATCTTTAAAAATCAAATCGAATGGTAACAGGGATCATAGTCCTTAACATCACTGTCATTCTATACACTGATCACTCAATGTAATCAAGGATTGTTAAAATAAATTTGAAATTAGTTCATATTATGAAAGCATAATAGAATAAAGAAAAAATATTCTAGCCTTATTTGGAAAATACATGAGATACTACAATGGAAACAGAAGGCATGGATAGATGTTTAACAAATGTGGTCAAAATTTGGGGCATTCAGAACAAAAGACTGGCTTTTTATATCTTACTGTGTATCTGTTGGGACCCAGAGTTGTTATCTTTCCTTTGAAAAATAGTAATTTCTCTTTCTGGAAAGATAAAATCAAGGGACAATGTAACAATAAAAAGAATAAAAGTAATATCACAAAGGGAAGAGAAGATATATGGAGAGAATTGAGGGGAACAACAGAATGAAATCTGAATACAAAGCAGTAAATTGTTGGTATACTGGGTTAAGGAAAAGTGGGAATTTTATTAACAATCATCGCTTATTTCATCAATATTCATGTACTTATATATATTAGATTATTAATTTATTACCTTCCTTTAAATATACTATTGTCATATATATACATATATATATATATATACACACACACACACACATTTTAAAGACACAGAACACCCTCACATATTTTGGAAATAAAATCAGCACTGGAAAAGTTAGTGTAAAAATAATTTAAATAATTTAAAAAGCATGTATTGCTTTTCAGTATACTCTGCTACATCAACTCTGACTTAAAAAGCTGTTCCAAATGTCATAGACTTCAAACTAAGATATCACAAAACCTTGAAATGAATTGAGATATTTCCTATGTTATAAGTGGCTGGAAGAGGAGAAGAAATATATAAAACATTTGTTCTTGCAAATCCTCCATACTCCAGAGGCTTAAGATAAATCTAGGTATTGCCTAAATATCACTGGACAGAAGAAGATAATAAAATAAGCAAATACGGTAAACAATTTTTTTCACTAGATCCTCCTTTTCAAGAAGATATTTTATTTAAAAAAATCTATGGTGAAATTTCAAATCCTGTTGTGGAAAATCAAGAAAAATAGAGTAATGCAATATACAATGCTGAATTTGGTTACTTCACACATTATATTCCCTCAAGTTTCTCATTTTCAGCTCCAGAAGATTTTATTTAAAGCTGACAAGTTGAAATGAAGTGGGCTTGTTTGCCTCATTTTCTCCCTCTGTTTTGGAGGGCTTATTATATCACTGATATGAGAGTGTGGGTCACATTGGCACTGGAGAGATGCATGGGCGTGCTGCAAATGGGACAGGAAGCTCTGTTTGTCAAGCAGAGCCCCATTTTCCAAGGAAGTGGGAATTTAAATTGCTCCTTTTGTTAATGCTAGCTTGCTCTTATGTAACACTATGATTATGAATATTACATAAGCAATGTAACATTATAATGGGTCCAATTTACCCTTCACAATTCATTCACTGAATTTAATGGGGATTGTAAAAAGCTTGTCTTGATAAACTTTTTTGAAGGTAATATTTCTATTAAAAAAAGTATCAGAAACAGAACATGTTAATTTATTTATCTCGCACCAATTTCATTAGTTTTTTTAAAACATGTTTCTTCTCTACATTTAAGAATTTAGCAAAGGCTGATGTTCTATCAATAGCCTCTAAGTTAGAGTTGTGAGCTTTAAATAATTTTGCTTGACCAGTATAGGGTACAAGCTAGTGCTACCCCAATCCTTGTAAGGTGCCAGGAATCCCACCTACCACCTGCTCCAGTAGGTAAGAGCCTAGACAAGCACCAGGAGAGGAGCCAATGAAACTAAAGGCTCTGCAAGACTCAGCCTGCCATCAATCCCACCCAGTGAGAGCTTGGACCAGTAAGGGGGTAAGATTTTTGTACATAGCAGAAACCCTACCTACAGCAGCACAGCCCCAAAACAAATAATGGAAAGAAGGAAAAATACAACAAATGGCCACATGAGTCCTCAAGGAAATAACATGACCCTAGAGAGAAAACAAATCACCAAGACACAAATATAAATACATAGAAATATGTTCTTCCCATCACCTATAGAGTTTAAAACTGCTATGATCTATAAACACATTCAAAGAAATGGAAGAGAAATAAGAAAAAACAAAAGAAAAACTAGATGCATTCATAGAAACATGGATGGAACTGGAAGGGATTATGCTCAGCGAAATAAGTCAGAAGGCAAAAGAAAAATACCAGATGGCTCCTCCCCTAGGAGGAACATAAGGGAACCAAAGGAGGATCAAGGAAAGGAATAAGAACAATAATAATAATAATAACAATAAAGACACAGAAACCAAAAATGAAAAGACAAGGACAAATTGGGACACTTGGTGGGGAGGGGAGGGGGAGGGTTGAGGGCAGACAGGAGCACAGGGGACTGAGGTGATGGTGCACTGGTGATATGGTGATGGGGAATACATGGGGATTACAATTGATGTCAAATATATATAAATTAAAAAAAAATTAAAAAATGTTCAAGATGAAAAAAAAGAAAAACAAAAGAATGTTCTGATAAATATAAAAATAAGAAATACAAGATCAAAATTAATGCTTTAAATCAGAAAGTAATGGAAATATAGTGTATATATAAATATTAATAGATAAGATGGAAAATTCTAGAGAAAGTAGGATAAACCAAATGGAAGAGTGAATCAGTGATCTTGAAGATGGGAATGAAAAAGGATCCAGACAAAGAAGAAAAAGAGAAACAAAATTAAAGAAAATAAACACTTTGAGAATTATACAACTCCATGAGGAAAGATAATATAAGAATAAATGTTATTCAAAAGGATCTTAATATAAAAATTCAGGGAGCTGAAAGAACCCTGGAGTAACTAGACAACATGAGACCTACATTAAGAGATGTAATATTAAAAATTCCAAACTTTTAAGACAAAGAAAGAACATTGAAGCTGGCAATGGGGAAGAAGAAGATAACTTATAAAGGAATCCTGACTAGGCTAATGTCATTATTCTCTGAAACAAACAAAACAGTATAGGCAAGGAGACAATGGAATGATACATTCAACATATTCAAAGATTAAAAACTGCCTATCCTAAAAATGTTTCCTTTATATATGAGGGGGAAATAAAAGCCTTCTTAGAAGAACAGATGTTGAAAGAGTTCTGAAATACTTACCCCCTCCTCCTTAAAGTATTGAAAGGAGTTCTAAAATCAAACTGAAGAGAGGAACCACATAAGGAATTAAACAAGCTAGAACAACAAATTATGGGACAAAATGGCAGCATCTGATTTTCGCATATCAAAAATCACTTTAAATGTAAATAGACTGACTCAACAATTAATGACACAGAGTATATGTTTGGATTAGGAAACAGAACCCAGCTTTCCGCTGATTGGATTAGGAAACAGAACCCAACTTTCTGCTGTCCCCAAGATATAAGCCTGACATTCCAAAATGAAAATAGGCTCAAAGTAAAGGGCTGTAATATAATCCTAGAAACCAATGGAAAGGAAAACAGGTAGCCATACTTATATCAGAAAAAAAAAAAAAAAAGATTTCCAGTTAAAATTGGTAATGAGACAAGTATGAACACTATATAAAGATTAAGAGAACAATAATCAGGAACACATAGCATTCAGTGAGTGTGCATTTGCCAAATAAAGGAATACCAAAATATAGGCAACTACTATTAAATCTATAAACAGAAATTGGAAACATACATACACACTGTGAGCATGGGACTTCAACACCCGACTCCTACCAGTAGAAAGTAAACTAGACAGAAAATAAACAGACACATAGAGCCCTAAATGAAGAATTATACCATATGGTTCAAATAGACATTTACTAGGTACTGTGTTCCCCAAAAGTAGACTGCACATTTTTTTCTAGTGCATGTGGAATATTCTACAAGATAGACCATAAATTTAGCCATAATACAAATATCAATACATCCACAAAGTTTGAAATCATGCCTAGCATCTTCACTGACCACAAAGACATCAAAGTAGATATCAACTACAAAAAGAAAGCAGGGAATCATTTAATATATGGACACTGAACAACACACTACTGAAAGACTACTACTACAATGAGGCCACATCGTCCAGAAAATATGGGGCAAAGCAAAAATGTAGTAAGTGGGAATTACGCGGTAAAACAAGCTCAAATCAAGAAACAAGTAAGAACTCAAGTAAACTTCTCTCTCATTTGAGGAATTACAAAAAGAACAATAAAAAATCTAAACCAAATAGAACAGAAACTAATATAAATCGAAGCAAAAATAAATGAAATAGAAGTCAAGATAACAGAGCAAAAGATTAAAAAGTCCAAAATCTGGCAATAAGATGAAACAATAGAGAAAACTCTAGGTAGACTCATTAAAAAGGGAGAAATCATAATCAATAGGATCAAAAATGAAAGAGGAGTTACAATTAATTGTCAAAATTGAGAGGTATATTGGAAACTATAATTCAATAACCTAGAAAAGATGGGCATACTCTAAGAATTATGCAATCATCTTAGTTTTTTCTAATGGTTAATCTTTTTAATTGACAATTTTTATATTTTAATAGTCAATAAAATCATGAAGGAATTTGTGTAAACAATGTGTATATGTATATGCACACATATACATATATACAAAACGGTTATTTCAACTTTTGGAGAATATCTGCTATGTAAATCTAAAAGAAGTTCATTTAACGTTTGCTTAGTTAAGAGGTGCTGAATTGACTTTGGGTTACTTTTCATAAAAATGTTCTTTTAAAGATTTTAAATTAGATGACAGGGTATCTCTAAGTAAGGAATAATACATTCAAAAGTAAAATGAACTGACAAGAAACAGTTGAGCTCAATTTTCTACTACTTAATTTCTTCAAACTGAGAATGGACCATCAAGATTCTGACACTATTTTAATGATTTTTGGATGACATATATTTTACTAAATTGGGAAAAAAGGGAGGGGAGGTAAAATCTGCTACATTTCAGGCTTTCAGGTTTCTCTCTCTCCAGCCAGCTTTTCATCCATGCATAAATCCATGTTTTTCTCTTCTCACTGGTGGACATTTAGCCTATCTCTTCATAATATTTTTATTATTTTCTTTCCAATTATTTGATAGTAATTTTCATTATATGCAAATAAAAAAAATATTTGCAAACACCCACTCACTAAAATTTCTTTGAAATCCTGACCCAATACTCACTTTTGTTTTGCAGATATGAGCAGTGTAGAACAAACTTGAAATCTCCTGATGTGTACAACCCCAGTTAAGACTGAGCAAGACAACATCCCTCTTAGTCAGGGAAATGCAAATCAAGACCACAATGAGGTACCACCTCACACCGGTAAGAATGGCACACATTGAAAAAACCAACAATGTC
>JAGFMF010011725.1:5359519-5427439 GCA_019455555.1 Galemys pyrenaicus
CAAAAGTAAACAAAAAAACTCAATAAGACCAAAAAGCCGGGATAAACCAAAGGGACCATGGGGGGGAGGGGAAGGGGGGAGGGCAAAGACGGGGAAGAGTCCAGAGGGTGCACAAGGGACTGAGGTGATGGTGCACGGGTGAAATGGTGGTGGGTAGTCCCTGGGGACTACAAATGATGTCAAATATAACTAAAAAAAAAAAAAAAAACCAAAAAACTGAGCAAGAGGTTTTCATGTTTCTGCCATCACACTATACACAAAGTGCATGTTTGGTGTTAAGGACTCATTTACCAAACACAATACTGCGAATAGTAAGAATTGAAAGCACATATATATTCTTAATTTGCTTAATCTGGGTGTTGTTTTAGCCATGTTTCCACTTTTTCATTGACTATAGAAACATATTAGCTTGGACAGGAAATAGAAAAAAAATTAACTTGCTTAATTTGGCTTAACTAAAATGATGAATTTTCATACATATGTATCCATTCTCAAAACACCTCCTCAGTAGATACATGAGATTCTTTTAATCTTCTTGCAGGCCTGCTCAACTGCAAGAATTTACTTTCATTTTCTTCCTGAGATTGCATTACCAAAATATATACTCCTACTCCACAATCTACCATTCTTCCTTTCTCCTTTTAACCCCCATTTTCTTTTATTTCTTATATTTAGTATTTCATGAAAGTTTATTTTTTAGCTATTTTCAACAAAAGGTTCCTAAGAAAAATTGATTCTGTAATTCTCTAAACAAAATTAATCTTCTGTATTTCTATAACTTTCCTTTTTGAAAAATCTTAAGTATCTACTGATCTTAAACTAAATTATTATACAGTAAAAAGCAAACCTGGCATGTTAGTGATTTAGAGAAAAAGATTACTTCCTGCTCAGCTAGGTAGCTGTCATTTTGAAACATAGTCTCAAAGAGCAGGTTTTTCTTGGATATAATTGATTTCATAGAAGGGAAAGAAATAGGGAGCAGTAGGGTAACAATACAATGTTCATTAAGTATTATATCTATTCTCTATATAGTTGATTTGAATGCTAAAAAAGGAAAAATGGTAATACTTTTCTGTGCTCCTAGTCCATGTTTAACCTCCCTATTTTATTATATTTAATTTTGTTACCTAAACAATAGCTGTGGGCATTTGAAAATGGTTATGACTATAAAGTAATTACTGTAGGGTTTGCAAACAAAAGCTTTAGTATCAAATTATGCTATTTCTGGAATGTTGACCTTCCTCAGGCATGTATAACACCAAGAATAAAAAAATAAAAGTTGGAAAATTATGGGGAAAAAAGCATGTGAATTAACAAACGTTAGAGATGCTAAATAATTTGAAAATGTGTCTCCCTTATCAAAATCTAATTCTTACAATATAGACAGCATAATATTTCTTTCCTTTCCTAACAAAATATATAATTATTTCCCCCCAAAATAGAAAAACATGAGTAGCATGGAAAATTACATTGGGTGATGTTTTAGTAACAATATCCATGTGCTACTCATATCAATTCATTCTGAAAGCCTTCTCTGTGCATTAAACCTGTAGTAGTTTCTAGTAGGTTCTAATGTATAGCCTCAAGGAGCCAATAGTCCTATAAGGATCACCTGCTTGAATGTGCTTTGCTGACTCCCAACCTTTTAAAAATTTCCTCATGTATCCTTCAGATTGAACATCTCCTTTCCTTTTTATGCAATCATTCCTCAAATGGTACATTCATTAGGTTTTCCATTCAATGAATCATCACTTACTGAAAATCACATTCCTACACTGTCCTACCCCTGAGATTATTCCCTGATAGCCATTTAGTATTCTGGGTGTTTTCAAGCTCTTAGTTCTTAAATTTACAAACTATTGATTAATTTACATGAAAGATAAATTACATACATTGGGTATAGATTTCACTAGCTGAAGTCACCAATGATAACACATTATTTCTTATAACTCCATACATTTCTTGGGGAAGCATCTGACCAGGGGGAAAAAAACAAAGAAACATCATCGTAAAGTTTGTTTATAAAGGATCAATAAAAAACTAAAAATGTAGCCATCAGAGTCATAATTCCTGGAAGTTAGTTATTGCTAATATGTGTCAGGAGATATGAGTGTGTGTGCTGAGGAGGGGAGAGGATGTGGGTGTGTCAGACATCATAGAGTTTGAAATCTTTCATTTTATCATGATGATGTTGGTTCTGCAAAGACTAACCACACACATATGTATTGGAGACACAGCAGTCTGATTATATTCCTCAAATGTACCACACTTTCATACCTCCAAATCTTTGAGTTTTCTATTCCTTATGTACAAAGTGCCATCCCTTTAACTCTTACTTGTGTACTGATTTGATAAATCCAATTCATCCATCAAGAAGTCAGAGTAGATTGAACAAAATTGCCAAAACCTTTCTGAAGCTCCCCTGGACTTAAGAGTTCTCTCCTCTCTGCTTCCAAAATACAAAGACATCTACCTCTTTATTTACTGAAAAAGTATTGGGTAACTAAATGTGGGGAATAGAATATTGAACAAAAACAAGTTCTGTTTCCATAGAACTAACATTATTATATTTTTAACTTTGCATTTGTCATCCTTTTCAAGTTAGTTACATTTATTCCTGCCATCCTTAAACAAACTGAAATTTTTATGATTCTGACATCTCCTCATCTTATGTTCATTATAATCATTGATACAAAGTAAGTACTCAAGGAATATTTAATGTATCCTTTTAGAAAACAAGTCCTTAAAAGACAAATTTCAAGTTACAAAATTATTTTCAGATAATTGAAAATTGAAAACATGCAGTTAAATGAAAATAGTTTCCTCAATTTAAAAATGAATATATGCTGTTGAGAAAACAATGCCATTGAATATCCCTTATAAAATAAGATAGAGAGAATTCCATCTCCTCTTTACCTAACTGGTGTTGAGGTTGAAGAACACATTCATAAGCCATATCCTAGCATTGTTTTTTAGATCTGTTCATAACACACATAACTATGGAAACTGCTGTTCTACCCACATGTAATAATGATCTTGCCAAATATCTTACCAATAGTATTTTATGAAATATTTTTATATTTTTTCCAATACTGGGATTCTACTTACTGCTTGGCTATCATCACATAATATACCTCTCCCCATTTTTTAACCAGTGAGAAAGTAGGATGTTTTAGAAATCTCTAAATAATAGTGAAAAGTAAGGAGAGAGATTGAATTTTCAAGAAAACATTTTTATCAATGTAAACCACTAAAAACTAATGACTTGTTTAATTCCAAAAGGAAGCACAATGTAGAAATTTTGAGAAAAAAGTAAGGTTGTTTACTGAAAATCGATTATAGTTGGGGTTTATAAAGATTGTTTTTTTTCGATTGGCAAAGGACAAGTAGATGAGGCTGTAGAGGTGATATCAGAACATTCAACAGAAGGAAACAAGGCCAGAAACTTAAAGTTTGCTATGTATCTAGCTTATGTCAGGTGATTTCCCTTGTAATACTTTCCCCAGTACTCTGCGGGCTGTAGAAGTGACTATTATTAGCCCTACTGTTGCCATTGGGGAAATGGAACCTCTGAAAGTCTCAATAAAAAGTGACCTATTCCAAATCCCAAAGAAAATAAAGAAGGGAGTGTTTAAGTTCCGATCTTTTCAAATACAAAACACTAGTACTTTCTGTACTTTGCAGAGTCCCCAGAGTGCAACACAGTGATGAAAGCGAAGAGAAATGATTCGAAGTGGATCATAGTTAAGAGACATGTAAAGGAGGGCAGGAAGTCAGATGCAGGGATGGAACTATGTAGGCAGAATTCTAACACAGCATTCAAGAGTCTTATTCTTCTGTCCTTGGGGAGATGCATCTTTATCACATATATCCTTCTCAGAGGAGAAATCATAAATATATTTATTATTTTGTGAATTAAACAATCTATTATTTCTCTTGTCATATCAAAGCCATTTGGAGAAGAGCAAAATCTGAAGTAATTGTGTAAAATACATATGCTAATATAGTTATATAAATGATCAAGTTAAATAGAGAAAGCATGCTATTGTATCCATTCTCCTACTTCTTGAAGCACTATCTGAATTACTTGTGTGGTGAAGAAATTTTTAACATGTAATTAAAGTTCCCCCAAAATTGACCTTAAAATCACAAGATAGGGCCTCTTGGTGGCGCAAGGGCTTAAATCGCAGTACCATCAATCTAGCACCAGCCGCTGCGGCACGAGTTCAATCCCTGGCCAGGGAGCTGACACACATGGCACAGGAGACCTTTTCTGTCTCACCCACTGCTCCCCTCAGCAGCGGATTTCAGTAGATCACCTGTTTTGTACCCCACTCTGTCTCTGGTGAAGCCTCTCACCCTCCGCATCTCTGACCTGTACCCCAGTTCTTGTATGCATAAATACAGAAATATTAAAAAAAAATCACAAGGTAATCCTTAGTGAATCTGATGTAATTAGGTTGTCCCTGAAAAGTAACTGGTTCTTGCTGGCAAAAGAGATTCAGGCACGGAAGTCTTTGATATGAGGATAGGAGAAGTCCATTATTGGCTTTGAAGGTGATAGGAGCAAGTGCAGAGTTTACCCTTTGGCTAACAGCCAGTACGAAACAGGAATTCAGGCTTACATCCAAACGAACTGAATTCACCACATACTTGAATGTACATGGAAGTGGATTCTTCCACAAAGCCTTTAGAAAGGACTACAGCTTTGTTAGCACACTGATTTTATTCTATTTAACCCTAAGCAGAGAGCTGATTTATGAATTCTTGCCTCTAGAAAGCACGAGAAAAATGCCACAGAATTTGTGGTAATTTGTTGCACAGCAATAGAAACTTATTGCTCATCACCCTCCTTTTTTCTATAGTCCCTCATTTGGAAGATTGATGTATGTTAATATTGGAAGGAATACAAACTTGGTAGGTCTGACCCAATTCTGGGCTTATTCAGAGTAGAATGATTTTAAAAGACTTGGGGATTGTAGAAAATGATGTTAAAGATTTATTTTATTTATTTATGCATATAAGAGCTGGGGTGTAGGCCAGAGGTGTGGAGGAGGCGAGAGGATTCACCAGAGACAGAACCGGGAGCAGAACAGGCAAATTAACTGAAATACACTGCTGAGGAGAGCAGTGGGCGAGACAGGAGAGGTCTGCTGCGCCATGTGGGTTAGTCCCCTGGCCAGGGGTGGAGCTCATGTTGCAGTGGCTGACCGATTGCTTCGTAGTGCTGAGACTTTACCCCTTGTGAGGCCCAAAATGTGATGTATAGTATTAAACTATTAAAAAAGTTAGAACACCCATTCTGCTTGATTTAGGCTCCAAAATAGCAGATATTTTCCTTTCTAACTTATGTTGTGTCCCTGCACGGATGCTTCCTTACACATATCCTTCCCAGAGGAAAAGCCATTAATATACATTAATTAATTTATAAGTTGAACAAGCCATTATTTTCTGGTCATAGTACAGCCATTAGGAGAAATGCAAAAACTGTGACAGTTGTGCAAAATTAATGTTCGTTATGTTAGATAAATTATTCCGTTAAATAAAGAAAGCTGTTATGAGTAGGTTATTATAACCATAGGTTTACAAAAGCTTTTCAATTGTTTTCTCATTTGAGAATTGAAGAGTATAACCTTGCATTTCATCCTGTAAACCCTTCTTCCAGTGAATTGGACTAATTTATTCAGTCATGCTGTTAAATTAAGCACAATGCTTAGTCAATTAATAATTACTTATTGAAAATCTATAATTTCCAAGCAATAAGACAGAATTTATGATGATGTTAGTAAATAAAACATTTCCCTCCCCCCATTTTGCTTTCTTTATAACATAATAGGCAAGTCTAATACATATTTTCAAGTCTAATATATATTTTCCTCAACTGTCCTGAAGTATTTGACATTACTTTCCTTTAGCAAACTCTAATAGCAAGTGCTAATTTCTCTGTGAAGTAAGAAAGAGAGGAAGCTAGACTTTTCACTTACCTAATCTTTAGCATTAGAGACAGGCAGATTGAAAGCATGCTAGTTTGATAACGGTTGATCAAATATTTAGGCTTTGCTATCTGTCAGACATCATATTAAGCTGAACACTTTATACATATATACTTGTTATTTACCAGGAATTATATTTGTTATGATCCTAAAGAAAGATATTTTTACATCTTCACATTATACATGGAAAATTTTCAGCTTGAACAGTAACAAATCATCCAGGAGTGTATCAAAACCAAACTGAACCAGTACAACATATTTTTATTAATATATTTTTACCTTGTTTTCATTTTTGTACACTGATTTCTCCTCTCATGTGTGATCCCCATACAATTGGCACCAAGATACCCATGAACCTTCCCCATAGTCTGTTCTGCTCTTACTGCTGCTGTTTTGCTCTCTCTCACAACCACTGCTCTGTGAGCTTCTCTAATTTGTTAATTTGTTGTTGCCTGCCATTTTTGTCTCCTTTTTTCCTCCCTGATCCTTTGTATGGTTTCCCTATGTTCCTCCTGTAAGTGAAACTATCCAATATTTTTATTTTTCCTTCTGGAACCAGTACAATTTATTGTAGTCTTTGGTCAAAATCTATGTATAACAAGAGGAGTTATTTTAATGTCTGTTACACACACACACATACACACACACACACTCACATTGTCCTTGAAATTCTTTTTTTTTTCCTTCCCTGTGAATTGCCTTAACCCCAATGCATTCATTTTCTGATAATATTCCCATCACTGTAATTTTATAATATAGTGGAAAATAAAGTCTGGTAATAAGGAAAGAGCTATCTATTAGAAGTTGCTCAAAAGACCTTGATATCTGTACATAAACAGAATAGGCTTTCTTCAATTCACATTTCATTTTAAGGCAACATTTTTTTCTTGATAAATATTGCCCATGGCAACCACTGAAACCAAATTTGTTGGGAACATCCCACATCTATCAAACGTGGTTTATTAATGAACACTTACAAGCAGTAAGAGAGGTAAAATATTGAAAGTTGGTTTTTGTATTAAATTAATATTAGAAATATTAATATAAGAAGTGAAACAAAAATCAAAAGCTAACAATATGAAAAATTTAAATGTCATTTGCCCAATAATTAATACAAGATAGGCTGAAAATATAAATCACGTATTAAACACTAAACAAGTACTTCCATTTCTAGAAATGACAATCAGAAAAACTTTTCTCTAAAGACACCTGGAAAAGCTGAATAAACTTTAAAAAATCTATTTATGCTATCAGAAAGTTATCTAGTCATCAGTGCTCAAGGGAGAAAGATCTTGGAGAAGGGAAAAATTAAAACATACTGAGGCAAGGCTATTTTTTTTTTTAAGTCATTGAAAGGATACAATGAGAAACTACAAAATTGAGACAAAGGTAGTTGAGGTTCAAAAAGTATTTTAAGTGGGTTAACAGTATAATCTTCTATGTGAAATGATAAGCACAGGGATTTAAAACTGACAGTTGGCAATACTTTATTTCTGTGTCATTGGCTAATTTATAGGCTGTTGCTCAGAAATTTATGAATTTGAACATGAAATAATGACTAAGAGTCTGAAAAGATGAGAACTTTAGATAGTCACATTGGATTGAAGAAAAAAAAATGAAATTGTGGACCTTTGAGAAGAAAAAGGCTCATTTGGGATTTTATAATCTATATCATGGTTTTATGGTCAGATAAAAAAAAAGAAGCCCAATAGATATAGGATCCAATTTCAAATCATTGCAGTATTAATCTAGATTAGAATGGTCTCTCTTTGTTCTAATTGCCTGAAAAAAGCAAAAGCATTATCTGCCCTGAAGGAATATACCAGTAGACATAACCTCAGATTAGTTGTACTTTATTTTTTTTCCCATATGCACTGCCCATCTTTCTCTAGAAAATTGATAGGCATAAAGGATATATCTAAATGATTCAAAGTTAGGATAAATAGCAATAGAATCAATCCATTCCATTATTAGAATTAGAGTGAATTTAACAGTAACTATGATTGATATATTCAGGAAAATATATGAAAAATCAGAGTATTTAGCTGACAGCACAATTATGAAAAAGAGAAATTTAATATATCAAAATTAAGAACTCAACTAATATGTTATTTTTAGCATAATAAACAAAACCAAGATGAAGTTTAGAAAAATGAGTTTGGGAGAGTAAAAGTATATAACTGATTAATGGATAAACAAAGATAGGAAAACATCGAATACATATGAAACAGCCTAATGTAATAACTTGATTCCAAGGAAGAAAGGAGGAAGACAAAGGGGTATAAAACATTTCACAAGAAGATGGAGGATTTTCCAAAACTAATAAGTTGTCAATTAGTAAGTATGATGACTTTATTTATTTTTATTTTTTATGTATAGAATAATGGGTGTAGGTGAGAGGTATAGGGGGTGTAATGAGAGGATTCACAGAGACAGAATGGGGAGCAGAACAGGCAGATGTACTGAAACACACTGCTGAGGGGAGCAGTAGGTGAGACAGGAGAGGTCTGCTGCACCATGTGGGTCACCTCTCTTGCTGGGGATTGAACTTATGCCCAGTGACTGGACATAACTTGGTAGTGCTGAGATTTTTAACCCCTGCACCACAAGGGAGGCCCCAGTGTTATGAATTTAAACTAAATGAATACAAAATTATTCATACATAGGCATATCATAGTAAAGATGATAAGTTAAAAACTAAGTACTTACAAGAAAATTATAGGAAATTATAAGTTAAATAAGTTAAATTTAGAAAGTAATGGAAAATAAAGACATGGAAAAATGCTGAAACAAAATACAGAGAAAAAAATGTTAAAATCAAAATTGGTTCTTTGAATAACTGACAAAACTTATAAACATTGCAACAATAATCAAGGAAAATATATGATTTTAAATTTTAATAAGTTAAATTTTATTTATTTATTTAAATTTTATGTATAATATATATTTATTTTTTATTTTTCCCTTTAATTTATATATATTTGACATCAATTGTAATCCCCATGTATTCCCCATCACATCACCAGTGCACCATTACTTCAGTCCACCGTGCTCCCGTCTGCCCTCAACTCTCCCCTTACCCCCTCCCCACCAAGTGTCCCCAATTTGTCCTTGTCTTTTCATTTTTGGTTTTTGTGTCTTATTATTATTATTGTTGTTCTTATTCCTTCCCTTGATCCTTATTTTGTTCCCTTACATTCCTCCTAGGGGAGGAACCATCTGGTATTTTTCTTTTGCTTTCTGACATATCGTTGAGCATAATCCCTTCCAGTTCGATCCATGTTCCGATGGAATACTATTCAGCAATCAAAAAATAATAAGTTAAAATTTAAAAGATCATCAGAAAGCATTATAATAGCTTATTCTGTTATGTCAATAAAATTGAAAATTTGTATAAAATGGACAAATCTAGAGAAAAATAATGTAACAAAACATACACAAAAGAAACGTAAAACCAGAACAACCCTAAATAAAAACTTTAAAAAAAAATAAAATAATATTTGATATAACTAAAGATAAATCAAGTGCTTGACTTTAACAATAAAGTAGAACCACAATGATAGTACTACCAAACAAGAATGGTTACAGTTAAAAAAAAATGAGATAAAATTTAGAGCAATTCTAAAATATGGAAGTAAAAGTGTAAGGGTGTGACTACTTGGAAACTACCTGGCAATGACTATGACACTACCTTTTATGAGTGTGATCTAGCTTTATTCCTGTTACTGATATCTTATTATATTCTGTTATGGTAGAAAAAGATACTTGATGTAATCTGCATCTCCTTGAACATGTGGACACTTGTTGAAAAAAACATGTATTATGTTGCTGTTGTAAGAATTGTTCTGACCTGGGGCCTCCCTTGTGGAGCAAGAGGTTGATGAGCAGCACTGTGAAGTTGTCTGCGGCCACTGCAGCATGAGTTCTATCCCCAGCCAGGGAGGTGACCCACAGTGCACAACAGACCTCTCCTGTCTTGCCCCTGCCCCTTTAGCAGAGTGATTCAGTAGATTTTCCTGTTCTGTTCCCCACTCTGTCTCTAGTGACTCCTCTCACCACCTCCATACCTCTGACCTATTCTTGTTGCATATATAAATAAATATATTTTTTAAATTTATTTTTTTATAATGTTTGCTTTCTTTTTTAGGTGTAGTCCCCATAGAGTTTCCACCACCAATTCACCCGTGCACCACCACCTTAGTCCCTGTGCTCTTCCCATCCCAGCCTTGATCCCAATCTCTCCCTTTTCTCTGCAGATAACTCTGATTTGTAGTCGTCTGTTTATTTTTATTTTGTTTTGTTTTGGTTTTGTTATTTTTTCCCTAAATCCCCTAGAATCCTCCTATAAGTGAGACCATTTGGTAATTTTCTTTTTCCTTTTGACTTATTTCACTGAACATAACCCCTTCATGCTCCATCCATGTTTTTGCAAATGGCTCTAGTTTATCTTTTTTGATTGCTGAATAATATCCCATTGCTTATATATATCACCTTTTCTTGATCCAGTCATCTATTTTGGATTATTTGGGTTAATCCCTGTCTTACCTATTATTAACAATGCTGCAATAAACATTGAATGTATTCCTTTTGAATTAATGTTTTTGTGTGCTTTGGGTAAATTCCTAGGAGCGAGGTTGCTGGGTGATATAGTAGGTCAATTTTTAGCAAATTGAGGAACCTCCATATAGCTTTCCAAAGAGCTTAGACCAATTTATATTCACACCAGCAACGTTGGAGCGCTCCTTTTCACCACATCCTAACCAACACTTGTAGTATCTAGTTTTTTTTGTTTTTTTTTAACATGTGCCATTCTTACTGGTGTTAGGTAGTATCTCATGGTGGTTTTAATTTGCATTTCTCTGATTGGGAGGGATGTTGAACCTTTTTTTCACATTCCTTTTGGCCATTTGCATTTCCTCTTTGGAGAAGTGTCTTAAGTTCTGCCCATTTTTTGACTGGATTGTTTACTTTGTTTTTGCTGAGTCAATGTGAGCTCTCCATTCGCCTTCTTTTTAGTTGGAAGAGCTTTGACTATTCGAAGTTTCTTGTGGCTCCATATAAATTTTATCACTATTTTCTCTATTTCTTTGAAGAATGCCATTGAAATTTTTTACTGGAATAGCACTGAATCTGCAAATTGCTTTTGGTAGGATGGCCATTTTGATAATGTCAGTTCTTCCAATCCATGAGCAGGGGATATTTCCATTTCTTTTTGTCTTCTATTTTTTTAATAATGTCATATAGTTTTCTTTGTATAGATCCTTCACCTCTTTTGTTAGGTTTATTCCTAGGTATTTGATTTTTTTTTTTTTGCTTTATTTATAAAAGGGTTTTTTTTTTTTTAATTTCTTCTTCTTCATGTCAGTTGTGCATATAAGAAGTCTACTGATTCGTGTTTGTTGATTTTGCATCCTGCTACTTTATTAAACAGGCTGATTTAAATAATCTTTTTTTTAAAAAAAGAATTGTTTTGAACATATGTAACATTTATTTGGTCTATAGTGTTTAAATTTCCTTTTAATTTTCTGTCTGTATGATTTATCTATTATTGAGAGTAGGGTATTGTGTTTCCCAAACATTAGAGCATTTTGTTTATTTTTCTTTTTAGTTATGTTAATATATTTAGGTGCTTTGTTGCTGGTTAGATTCTTTGTTCAGGTAAGAGTGTAGGCAGGGCTCTGTGACCAGATGTAGTCTTAGGCTGTGCTCTATAATCAGGTGGAGTTATAGACTGTGCTCTGAAGTTGGGTGTGGCTACGGTTAAATTTTCAATCAGGTAGGCTCTATTGTGTTCCACTATTAGGCAAGGTCACTGGTTATACTCTGACTGGGAGTGGTCTCCAGTTACACCCCATAGATAGGTAAGGAGAGTAGAGGGGCACGGTTGCTTTCTGGAGGCTCTGTCTATGCTCCATGATTGGACTGGATCACATGTTGGGCATCCTGCCTAGCAAAATTGCATGCTGGATTCAACAATTCAGGTATGGTTGTTGACTGAGTTATATGTTGGGGGAGGCTGGACAGTAGCAAATTGGTACCAATCACTAGTTACAAAGCTTCCCAGGCCCACTTTTAATTTGCTTTTGCTAGGCAGGACCAGGGGTTTTATTTCACATTTGGGCAGGATATCTTGTTTGCTTCATTATCCATTGACAGTAATTATCTGGTCTCTACAGATTTCTGGATTCTCTGGTTAAGTTTCCTGATTTGCCAAGCTATATTGAATAGTAGGCAAAGCTTCAAATTTGTGGCCCTTCTATAACACAACAATACAAAGCCCTCCAAAGCTGGTGTGGTTCATTGGCTGGTGACCCAAACCAGGCAGAACAACTCACAGGGACACCTTGGCCGGATAAGGAAACCAGCTAAGCTTTGCAGATGGATTCTTCGCTTAGGCAGGCACAACAAACAATGGACTTGTCTAATATATGAGTTCCTATATCTACAAACCTCACTTCCCTCCTCCATTTCTATCTGATCCTCAGTTTTCAAAACATAAGACTTTCGTAGTGATACCTGTGAAGTATGTCTCAAGCCCCAAGGCAACAACCCACAGTAGTGGGGGAGCTGAATGTTGGCCTTGGACTCTTTCCTCCCCATTGGAAATATGTTAAGACCAGGGATACTCTATCACTGCAGCCTGGGTTGGGGGATTGTGAAATGGGAAGACATAGCTCAGTCTAGCTTCTCCTCTTATCTTCTGATATGGTACTGCTCAGAGTCTATATTGCAGGGGTATTGCTTCTGCCTTATCCTTGATTTCTGGCATTTTCACAATATTGTCTTATTGGCATAGCTGCTAGTTGGTTTTCTTGGGAGGCAACTAAAGCAAAGAACTACCTGTATCACCTACTTGATGTCATTCAAATAGTTTAGTTTTTCTAGAAATTTTATTTTTTGAAATATTCATTTATTTATTCATACAAGAACAAGGGGTACAGGCAGAGGCATGGTGAGTGAGAGGATACACCAGAGACAGAGTGGGGAAGAGAATAGGCAGATCGACCAAAATACACTGCTAAGGGAAGTAGCAGGTGAGACAGGAGAGGTCTGCTGCACCATCTACAGAGGTCTATAGGTCACCTCCATGTCTGGAATTCGAACTCATGCTAAAGTGGCTGTGGATATTTCACAGTGAGGTGCTTAACACCTTGAGCCACCAGGGAAGCCCCTTTATAAAAATTTTAAACAGTAACATGGCACAATTATATTCCCAGTTTTGATACATAATTTTCTATATAAGTAGACTGAAGAAAGAAAGATGTAAGTTCATTTTAGAAAGCTACTGAAGTATTTCATATGAGGACAGATACAGATTTGAAAAAGGTTTAACCAAAGGCTGAAAGTTAAGAAAACAAAGTAAGAAATACTGTGTTTAAGAGCTCAAATAGATAAGGTTTGTTGCTTAATACTGTGTTGAGTGTGTGGTAAGAAGAATATAGATGACTAATTTTCTTCCTTGATTGATATGTACAGCTTACTAAAGAGAAATGCGTATTAAGGATTTTATACTTTATATAATGATAATGTTTTGAATTTTTGTCAAGCATATAGCTAGATATATAATCTGAAACTGAGAAATCTGATCTGAGATTTTAAATATTTTCAAGAAGTCAATATTTGGTAAAATTAGAGGAAATGAGATCAACTCACAAGAGTGTGTTTTTTTTTTCTTTATGAACAAGGGGGAAATGCAGAAGTCTGAATAATATCAGCATTTAAGGAATACATAGAGAAGATGCCCCTTTAAAATTTTATAAAATTAAAAAACTAAGAAAATAACAATAAGAGTGTGATGGAGAGTGGAGGGAAGCTATTACCAAAAAAGGTAACCAAAAAACAGCTTCAAAAAGAACAATATTGCTAACAACATCAGATCCAACAGAGAGCATAGAACGTAAAATTGTCTTTAGGATCTGGCAACATAAATGGGGAATTTCATTGTAGTGATAAAGACAGAATCTCCAGGGGGGTCTTTCTGGTGGCCCAAGGGGCTAAATCATAGCACTAAGAAGCTACCCACAGTCATTGCAGCGTGAGTTTGATCCCCGGCCAGGGAATTAATCCACATGGCCCAGCAGATTTCTCCTGTCTCACCTGCTGCTCCCCTAATCAGTATATTTCAGTCAATCTGCCTGTTCTGCTCCCCATTCTGTCTCTGGTGAATCCTCTCTCCTCCCATTCCATGCCTCTGTCCTGCATCCCAGCTCTTGTCTGCATACAATAAATAAATCTTTAAAAAACAAAAGACAAAAGCCCCATTTTAGTGGTGTAGTGTTGAAAGAAAAGAGTGAAAAAGAGCTGATGAGGGTCATAAAAGAATAGAGTTGAATGCTTTTGTTTAATACTCAACTGTTTAGAAACAGGACTACAAATGAGGATTGTAAATTATACCATTGTTTTCAACAGGTAAGACCTGGAAAATAAGAAATTGTAAGGTTGAATTTGCAAGAGATTTTAGTTTGACTGAGAAGTGGGTTTGAGTAATTTTCTGTGACACAGGATGATTAAAAGTCAGGCTGGCCTATGATGAACTGAGACTTAGGGGGCTGGAAGGGTAATGAAGAAATCATAAAACAAGAATGATCTTTAAGAGAAAAGGTATATAGAGAAGGCCTCCCTGATGGCCAAAGGATTAAGTCTCATTGCTACCACCCTATGGCCTGACTTCAATCCCCGGGCAGGGAGCTGACCCACATGGCGCAGCAGACCTCTTCTGTTTCCACCTGCTGCTCCCCTCAGCAGTGTATTTCAGTAAACCCCACTGTTGAGAGTCACACTCTATCTCTGGTGAATCCTCTTACCCCCGTACCTCTGGGTTCAAAATTAATAAAATCTTTTAAAAAAAAGAAAGAACAAGTACATATGAAAGGGTCATTAAAATAAGGGATGGTAGAAGTGAAAAATATATGTGGTGAAAGTTAAGAGGGGATAAAGGTATGCTTATTTAGAGGATGATATACTGGATTTATAATATGCGGGTGATAGAAGAATTGAGGATATTCCATTAGGCATGCATTAACATAAAGTGCTTACTCATTAGGCAATATATTTCTTCTCAATTAAATTTCAACAGATTATTTTTAAGCACCCATATAGTATCCTATTAGATTGTAATAGAGACATTTTACTACTAGAAGTTTTTCAGCAGGCATCTGTAAACAACATTTTTAATAAGGATATTATATTGTTTGTTATTGTTGTTATTGGAGGTTAATTTGGAGAGTTGTTTTAACCCAATGTAATGTCCATTTGATGGATAGAATGTTTTTATATAACTGTTTGATTAAACTCTTATTTTTTATGTTAGTCAGAAAAGCACTGAGTGTTCTTCCTCCAGAACAACTAAGATTCTCTTCCTCCAGAACATAGTCACACATATGGGCACACACATCAATACCCATGCAAATATATAATATATATATATAAATATATTATATATAATTTATACACACACACATAGAGATGCATGCAAGTTTGCAAAGGAAAAAAAAAACAGAACCTGTTATTTTCAGTGTAAGCATAACCTTATCTGAGATATTATCCCTTACAGGATTATTTTATAAAGGAATAAATATGAATTCATTTACTCTAAATTTAGAGTTGGGACAGTATGATGATCTGCAATTGTGAAACTTTTGTCAGTGGGGAATGTAAGAAACTAAGAAACAATTCTCAGTTTCATTATCATTTGTATAAATTTTGATTTCTATTTCACTTACTTCTCTTTTCATTTGTATTGTCTTCCTTCTATTAACTTTGGGTATTTTTGATCCCTCTTACATAAGTTGCTTTAGATATATTATTAGCTAGTTTATTTGGCATTTTTCTTGTTCCTCTATTTGGGTCTGCAGTGCAATTATTATTCCTCTTAAAACTGTTTTCCTCCATCCCTTATACTTTGGCAGGGTGTGTCCTCATTCACATTAACAAGATATTTTTTTGATTTCTGTTTTAATTTCCTGTCTTAGCATCTATTGGACATCATATTCTTTACTATGTGTGTATTGATAAATTTTGTATTTATGGCATTATTGTCAGAGTACTTGATATAAATTCAATCTTTGTAGTTTTATTGACTATTGACTTGCATCCCAATATATGGTCTATTCTTGAAAATGCTCCATGTGCACTTGAGAAAAATATATCTGCAACAGTTTTCATGGGATTAATCTACTGATTTTGCTCCTCATTTTGTACTGTTTCCTTATTTATATTTGTAAGTGTAAGTATTAAATTTCCCTATTATTATTGTGCTGTTGTCAATATCTCTCTTAAACTGTGGAATTATCTTAAGTAACATGATGTTCCATCATTTGATGTATACATATTTCTGATTGTTGCTTTTTTATTGTAAAGCAGTATCTGTTTCTGTTATTTTACCTTTTATGCTTGGAAGTCTATTTACAGTTATATCTGACTTTTTTTGACTGTCATTTGCTTGTCCTCCAGAGTATAACTCGATACTGTGCTTCTTTTTTTGGTAAGATGGGTTTCTTATAAACAGCAGTAGGTAGGATCTTGTTTTGTATCTGTTCAGCTACTCTATGTGTTTTGACTGATGAATTCAGTCCACTTACATTTTAGGTGATGGTCGAGACAAATGTATTCATTAAGTTTTGCTTCTCTTTATGTTTTAATTTATTTTTAACTTTATTTTCTATTTAATTTTAGGATCTTCTTCTTATAATTTATTTATGTTCAGTTCCCATTAAGCTTTGTTCGTATTGTATTTTTGAGTCTTATGAGTTCTTTGTATATCTTTGTGATCAAACCCTTGTCTGTTGTGTGGGGCGCAAAGATTTTTTTCCCATTCAGTGGGGTTTCTTTTTGTTCTGTTTAATGTTTCTTTTGCTGTACAGAAGTTTTTTCTCTTGATGTAGTACCACCTGTTTATCTTCTCTTTCATTTTTATTGCTTTGGGGACCGCCACCTCAAAGGCACTGTTGAGATGTATGTCTTGCAGCATTTTACCTATGTTTTCCTCTAAATATTTTATAGTTTTGGGTCTTACATTTATGTCTTTTATCCGTTTTGAGTTGATTTTTGTACATGGTGTGAGATAGTGGTCCAATTTCATTTTTTTACATATGGTGGACCAGTTTTGCCAGCACCATTTATTGAATAAGCTACCTTTGTCCCATTGCAGATTCTTTGCTCCTTTGTCAAAGTTCAGTTGTCCATAGTTGTGTGGTTTTACTTCTGTGCTTTCTATATGGTTCCATTGGTCTGTGTGTCTGTCTTTATACCAGTACCATGCTGTTTTAATTACTATTGCTTTGTAGTAGAGTTTGAAGTCTGGGAGTGTGATACCTCCATTCTCTTTTATTTTTAGTAGTGCTCTATCTAATCGGAGTTTTTGTGTCTTCATATGAATTTCATCAATATTTGGTCTAATTCCTTAAAGAATTTCATTGAGGTTTTTATTGGTATTGCTTTGAATCTGTAGATTACTTTTGGTAGGATGGCCATTTTGATAATGTTGATTCTTTGAAAAATAAAGTAAAAAACCCATTCAAAATATGTGCAGAAGAACTTAAAAGACACTTCTCCAAAGAGGACATACAAATGGCCAACAGGCACATGAGAAAATGCTCAGCATCCCTCTTAGTCAGGGAAATGCGAATCAAGACCACAATGAGGTACCACCTTACCCCAGTAAGAATGGCATACATCAAAAAAAAAAAAAACAACAAATGCTGGTGAAGATGTGGAGAAAAAGGAACCCTGGTACACTGCTGGTGGGAATGCAAGCTAATCTAACCATTATGGAAGACTTATGGAGGTTCCTCAGTCTACTAGAAATGGAACTACCATAGGAATCTACCCAAAGGACACAAAAACATCAATCCAAAAGAGCATCTGTACTCCTATGTTTATTGCAGCACTATCTGTAATTGGTAAGACCTGGAAATGATCCAAATGCCTGAAAGTAGATGACTGGATCAAGAAGATGTGGTACATATGCATAATGGAATATTATTCAGCAATTAAAAATGAGAAACTAGGGACATTTATAGAAACATGGATGGAACTGGAAGGAATTATACTCAGTGAAACAAGTCAGAAGGCAAGAGAAAAATATAGGATGGCTTCACTATTAGGAGGAATATGAAAGAGTAATAACAACAACAAGACAAAGAAAAATAAGCTCAAGGTATAGGGCAGTTATAACCAAAAGCAAACAAAAAACAAGACCAAAATCTTAGATAAACCAAAGAGACCATGGGGGGAGGAGGGGACGGAGGGGACAGCAAAGACAGGGATGAGGGCAGAAAGAGCACAAGGGGATGAGGGCAGAAAGAGCACAAGGGACTGAGGTGATGGTGCACAGATGAAATGGTGGTGGGTACTTCCTGGGGAATACAAATGATGTCAAATATAATTAATTAAATAATATAATAAAAAAGTTTTGCTTGTATTGATTTTGCTTGAAAGTTCTTCAAAGGTTAGATTATAGAAAACTATTTGTGTGATGTATTAGATAGTCCAATATCAAATTAATTCCAATGGGTGACACTGCTTATCTCCTCCTCTTCCATGTGGTTTGATTCAGGTGTCTCTTACCATTTTATTTGTTGTTCTGTTACTATATTTTCATCACCTTAACACTTATTTTATGTGAAGCTTATTGTTGTTACATTACTTTAGATTTCACTTTTCTATAGAGCTTGCTGTCTTTTCTTCTTTTAAAAGTATTATTTTTACAAGATAAAGGAATCTACAAGGAAAACTTTTTTCTTTAATCATTTTTAAATTTACTTTTATTTATTCATACATATAAGAACTGGGATGTAGGACAGAGGTGTGGGGCATGAGAGGATTCACCAGAGACAGAGTGGGGAGAACAGGCAGATCTATAGAAACACACTACCAAGGAGAGCTGCTGGAAAGATAGGAGAGGTCTGCTGTAGCATATGGGTTAGCTCCCTGACCTGGCATCAAACTCTTGTAACAGTGGCTGATGATAGCATGATAGTGCTGAGACTTTAACCCTTGTGCTACCGGGGAGGCCCCTCCTTAAGCATTTTAAATATCTCCTGCCATTCTTGTTTTCCTTGCAGTGTTTCTACTGAAAACTTCACTGACATATCAATTGGTTTGCCTTTCAGAGTACCTTTTTTGTTTTTTGTATTGTATCCTTGTTACTGACTTTCAACAATGTTATTATAACATATCTTGCTATATGTCTGTCTGGCATTTTTTGTTTGGAATTTGTTGGGTCCTTTGAATCACAATGCTGGATTGTTTTCCAGATTAAGGTTCTTCTTATCTTTTGTTTAATAAAATAAATTTTAAAACAAGATACAAAAATAAAATAATTTTTCTCTGCCTTTTTCCTTCTCTTTTCTTTCTGGGACATCAATGTTAGATTTTATTTCTCTTAAAGTTATCCCATACTACTTTCAACTATTTTCATTATTTTACAATTCTTTGTTCTGTGTGTGTTCTCAGACATTGTACTTTTGAATTTACAAATTCACTCCATTGCTTGCATTTGTTTGCTGTCAAAGAGCTATACAATGTTTTTTAGATTTAATTTTAACATCTTAAATCCAGTAGTTCTGATTATAACTGTCTCATATTTCTGTCTTTATTCTGTTCCAATTTATACCAGTGTTCTATGTTTTTGTTCTTGTTTTTTGTGCTCTGTAAGCATTGTTATCACTGCTTACCATACATTCCACTTGGGCATTTTCCAGAGCCCTGCTGGATTTAGACTTCTCTCAGGGATGTTTTTTTTTCTCCAGCATTTGTAATATACGTTTTTGTTTATTCCTTTTTAGCTTTTATGAATTATAATAGGGTTAGACTTTCAAAATGCTGCTTTTACATTTGTTGAAATGATCAAAGAACCAGCACTGGCACATAATTACCTTCTGGATGGAGCACATGAAAGACTGTGGCACTAGTGTGAGCATGTGAAGGTTAAATATCAGGATGTACAGACTAACTGTGGAAATGCACAAAGATCAGATTGTTTCATGTGAGAATCTGAGCATCCCCACTTGTAAAAAAATAAACCAAATGCAATGTTTAAAGAATAGAAAAGTCAGATTAGTTTTATGAACTTATGAAGTTTGGTTTTATGAACTTATGAATAAAAGCCCCAAGGAACTTGGCAATAGGGGTCATTAGGAAAAGTCAAATTAATTTACCTTTAGTGAAAAAATGTTTTATAGTTTAGGGAAATTACCAATATTGATAAAAATTAATGTCTACATTTTATTATGAACTCATTAAATTCAGTCTATCTTGTCAGAGTTTTATTCCTTAATTGACTGGTTTTATACTCATTATTGCCTAGAGTCATTTCATTCTAGAAGTGAAGGAACTATAAAATTCTCCAAATGACACTATCAATTCACTCTCAGTGAATTGTTTGTTAACTTACAACATGTTCATCAGGTGTCTACTATATACATGGTATATATCTACCATATATATAGCAAATAAGAGAGTCTTTATTTACCTGGTCACAATCTCACACATATTTGAAATTCCTTGGGGGGCAGATATTCTATTTTTATTATATTTTTATCACAGTACTTGGTAAATATTTAACAGTGAACAAATGTTTAACTAATGATATTAAAATGTACAAGTTTATATATAAATATGCATCTATAAATATATAGTACATAGGATACTATATGAAGAACAAAATAATAACTTCTTATTGCCTAAAACAGTGTTTTACAAGTGTAGATTTTCCAATTTTATTGATACATTTTGGAATGAATAAGTGAATGAAATATGGTGAATATTTCAAATAATTTGCATCTAGGTACAGAATAATGAGGACTACTTTTATTTATTTATTTGAAGATTTATCTTCATGTTTGCAAGACCTGGGGTGTAGGCCAGAGGGTGGGGTATGAGAGGATTCACCAGAGACAGTGGGAAGTAGAACAGCCAGATCTACTAAAATACAGTATTATGAAGAACAACTAGTAAGACAGGAGAGGTCTGTGTAGGTTAGTTCCCTGGCCAGAGATTAAAATCAGGCTCTAGCAGTGATGTTATTGAGACTTAACCCCCATGCTGCTAGGGAGGTTGAGAAAAGGACTACTTTTAATGGGCACATTATAGATTGGATGAATAGATGACTCTTTATAATTTGAATTTTATTCATTCATTTATTCTACATTTATTTAGTTGGCATCAAATGTGCTACCAACACTGCATTTGATACTTATGGTCAAATGGTGACAAACACATGGTCTTTCTGCTTAAATAACTCAGTGAGGATCATCTGAAATTATAGAGAAACAACTTTATTTGAAATAAGAAAATGCTGTCTTCTGCTTACCTAATTGCTTTAAAAAGCTGAAAGTTTTGAAAATATAATTAGGATAATGAGGTGACAATCTGTTCTGTAAATTATTTACTCTAACTCTTTTTATTAGTGGAAAATCAGTATTTTCACATCTTATGCTTATTATTTTTATGTCCAGTGAAGCTAAATTTATTATATGCATTTATGTGACTCTATGATATGTGGCAAACAGATTATTCAATCAGGAAATTCCCTTTGGCCCTGTTATTGGCTTTGGTAAACTTAACAACAATAATTAGAATTTGTATGTCCCTGGTCTAGTGAGAAACTTTGTTGGGAACTGTGAGACAGAATTTATTTTTCCTCTTCTAGACAACATCATTTAAAGTTGTAAAGTTTTTCATTGTTCTCTTTCCTCCACAAGGGAAAAAACAGCCTGAGCATAACATTGAAACAGAGGGCCACAATGAAATGGGATCAAATTCCTGGACTTAGTATATAAAAAAAAAAAAAATCTGACTGCTATGGATGTCTTAATTACAGGAACCAATACATTCTCTTTAACATTAAAACAGTACATATGGACTAATCTGTTATTAGTATTAAACCAAAAATCTTTTCCATAATACATCCAGCATTGCAGCGGGCTGAGTGCCACGTTGTGAGGCAGCCTCAGCCACGACCACTGCACCTCGAGTTCAATCCCTGGGCCATGAGGGGGCACACAGCGCAGCAGACCTCTCCGGCCTAGCCCGCTGCTCCCCTCAGCAGTGTACTTCAGTCAGTCTGCCTGTTCTGCTTCCTTTTCTATTTCTGGTGAATCTGCTCACCATCCCCCCACTGCCCCGCACTTTTGGCCTGTACCACAGTTCTTGTATGCATAAATTAAAAACTTAAAAAAAAATACATAGAGCATTATTTAATACTTACAGATAATCAGTTACTAACAATTATGCTGTATATATTTCAAAGTATTTGGATTAATATGTAGCATTAATAATAAACTTGTGATCCTTTTTTTTTAAAGCACCAGATATAGAAAAATGCAGATTCAAGATTACAAATATGATTACTTTTTAATTGGTTCAGGCCACTCTGAACCTCTCTTCACTAAGCAACACCAATAGGAGGAATAGAGGAGAACCAAGTAGGGGGCAGGGATAAAATAATAACAACTAATTTTTAAAAAGAACAGGTAATTAACTATAAACCAGAGACATTCTACATGGGGTGGGGCTGGAGAAGGAGCAAAACAGGTGAGGGAAGAAGACGCCGGACTATGGTAAGGGCGCAAGGGTGAATTGGTGGTGGGAATTCTATGGGAACTATACCTGAGAATAGAAAACAAATATTGTACGAAAATGAACAATGATGTAAAATATATATAAATAAATACATTATATGAATAAAAAAGAAAAATGAAGTCATATCCCTAAAGAAGTTACTTTGTCAAAGTAAATAAATGCCTACATATTTAATTTTTGTAACTTTTATTAAGTTACTTTTATTATTATTTTATTATTTTGTAACTTTTTTTAAGTTCTTCTGGAAACTTCTTCCTTTGGTTTTATGACTAAGTACTATTGGTTTCAAACTACTATTTCTGATCTTTTTTTCCCCTTTCCATTTCTTAACTATATTTTCCCAAATTCTAGAAGTTGATTTTTTTTTCTTTTTGTTATTCCAATCAGTTCCTTTTATTGAGAAATGTAGCATTTTCATGGTAATTGCTTGTCCTACTCATTAAATGAACCAAATTGTAGTTCTAAGTGTACTGTCAAATATTTATACATGAAAAAAAATGTTCAGTTAGAAAACAAACAAAATATCTTCAACATGATTTAAAATTTATGATTATTGTTTAAATTCGATAAACTGACTTAAAGTAAACTAGAATTCAGCATCCAAAATTGATAACTTATTTCCCTGTGGATCAGCACAGTATTTGGGGATTACTGGATTACGGTGGTAGAGTTTGGAAGAGCAATAAAAACTGAAATATTCTTGTGAATAGAATAAGAAATTTAGCAAAATTTGGGCTTGACTAATAATGTTTTTTAAAAAATACTGTTTACGATTCAAACCCAATAAAATGTAACACCTATTATAATCAGATATGGTGTTAAGACAGTGGGACTCCTGTTTATTTAGCTATATGGCAACCTCCATTAGAATATCTACCAATTTTTAAACATTTGAAAAACATGCACCGTTTCTTTTTTCCTTTTTAAGTATTACTTATCCTTCAAGAACACATTCTGGCATAATTTTTTTCCTGATACTTTAGCCAATCTCCCTTCTCTCTCAATGATAAAATCATTTTTTTCACAATTGTGATATTTTGTTTGTATGACTGTTAATGTAGTTATCACTAATCACCATTGCACAAAGCATAATTATCAAGTATTTGCTTGTTTATACTATTCCATTTAGTGATCTCCATGAATTAAATGTACATTATCACCTTATTTCCTCTCCTTCTCTCTCCCTCTTCATTATTTTTTGCTTGGTATTTCCCATGTCTGGTCCATTCAGCTTCTCAATAGCTTATGACTGCTTGAATTGAATAAACATTGCAATTAACTGACATTTTAAATAACCATTTTATATTAAATATTTTTCAATAATGTCAATGTCTTTATTACTTTATTTTTATTAGATTTATTTAATATTGTTTAATTAAATAAATAATAAATACATATTTTATCTAACATTATTTAATATGTATTTGACATTATTTGTAGTTCCCAGGGAGTTCCCACCACCATTTCACCCATGCACCATCACCTCAGTCCCTTGTGCTCTTTATGCCATCTTTGCCCTCCCTTCTCTCCCCCCTCCACCATGATTCCTTTGGTTGATCTTTGACCTTTTGATCTTGTAGAGTTTTTTATTTGCATGTTTGTTTTTGGTTGTAATTGCCCATTTCCTTGGCTTTCTCTTGTTTTTTTGGTTTTCTTCTTTTTTATTTTTTGTTGTAGTTGTTAACAGTTAATTTCTTAACTCTTAAACTAATTTTCTTCCAGCTCATATAAGCATTATGCCATTAATAAAGTTTCTGTCCTATTTCCAAGTACTTTTCTTCTAATAATTTATGACAATGAGTCATAGCTACAATGTTACAAATGGTGGGTCTTAGGGGATCATTGTCCCCAAAAGGCAGTACATTAATTTCACACTGTGGTTCATTAGTGGTATTGTCAATACTCCCAGGAGGTATAGATATTTATGAATGCCTGATGTTTCCTGATTACTTGACTTACACTCTATTTCTTTACCAAGAAGCCCCACTAAGTTGTCAGTAGGGAAAACAGTTACTAATGATACCTCCTCTAAATTATGTATATAAGTCATCTTCTATTATTTTCAAATACCTAGTATTTTGTCTTGGACTTGCTAATTTTATTTGTGCTCTTGCTTGCTAGATTATAACATGCTATTTATGTCTTGATAAAATATAATAAGCTATGCATGCATTTATGAGAATAGAGTCTGTCAGCTGGCATTGTCTTCAAACTCATTACTACCCACTCAAAATATATTATAAATTTTGGTTCTTGAAAATTAGTTTTATAGTCAGTATTTTAAAGAGTGCTCTGTGCTGTCATGAAGGATTTTACATCTAATGTGTATAACTGGAAATTGATGATATAGGAAAGAATCACTCAAGAGCTAAAATAATATTTAATGAGCCCTATTAAATATTAGTTTAACACTGGCCTAGACACTGAAAAATGAATGGTGACAAGTAAGAAGGATGCCTGCTCTTGTGAGTTCTTTTTAAAAGACATACACGTATGTAAGTATAATGACTTTAGGTAATGATATGTGTTATAGAAAACAGCAATGTGCAATAGATAGATAATAATGATGGAGGGAATTATAGAATTATAGTAATTCAGGTAGTCTATCCAAGGTAAAACATTTTGAATTGGTGACATTTTAACTGAGACCTGAATAATGAGAAGGAAAAAGGGATGTGGAAGTCTAGGGAAAGTGTATATGGAGAGAGAAAATGGAAAATACAAGAACTTTGATGAGAAATGAGCATCAATATGTTGTAAGAATAGAAGGAACAAATATAAAGCTAGCTGATGTATATTTGATATGGCTAACATCCTCACATCTCAATTTCAGTTCATCATTATTCCTTAACTAGACTAATACACTAAGTTCTCAATTGAACTCCTGAATTCCACACTTGAATGACTATGTTCACAAATTATCTGGCATACTCTTTGAACATAAATCAGTCATAGGACTCCCTTGCTTAAAACATACAAAAAGTCTCACAACAGATTTAAAATAAATACATGTTCTGTATAATTGGTCCCCCCTTTAGCTCTTGAAAGTAATACCTCACCAGAATACACTCTTCCCTCTACCTCACCAGAAGCTAACCCACAGACAGCACAGAAGACCTCTCCTGTCTTAACCCCTACTCCTCTCAGCAGTATATTTTAGTCAGTCTGCCTGTTCTCCTTCCCACTCTGTCTCTGGTGAATACTCTCACCCCTGCACTTCTGGCCTGTGCCCCAGCTCTTGTATACATAAATAAATATCTTCTAAAAAATTAGATATTGAGCAGTTGACTTCCATGAGACTAACTTTCATAGCCTGCAAAGGCACCATCACCTCTCTATAGTTGTTATTATTATAATTCATGTTAACACCCATACAAAACAACACTAAATGAAAGCACCATTGCACAGATAAGACAAAATCTCATTATATCATGCTCAGTGCATCTAATACAGTTCCTGGAACCAAATAGGCATTTAATACATGTTTGTTGAGTGAATAAATATTAGAAACATTTTACTGTGTTACTTAAACAACTGTTTTTCAAATGTTCTCCATATGTAAAAACAAAATGTCCTTATTTTGTTCAACAAATATTTATCAAATATTTTGCATTAGGCACTCGGTCTCTGGGTAGGGAATAACTTTCATACAAATTAGTAATTTAGATGCCTTAGGAAGCATTTTTGATGCACTGTAATATTTGGTAGCACAAAGAAAACCTTATGAATTTAGAGGAATGGTATCCAACCAGAGTTTGAGAAATTTGTAAGGGTTCCCAGAGAATGTCTGAGATATATAAACATAATAATGAAGTAGGTAGGGGGAAGAAAACATGGTTCATTATAGGCCTGTATGCTTACCATGTGAGTAATTTGGCAAATATGCTTTCTAATTTCTCCCAGTTTATAACTCACTAGACTCTTTGAATTCTCACCCCAGACAGCCCTCTCCAACCCTAACCAGGTTCCAATTTTCACCTAGATTTAACTTTCACAGATAATTTTCTGTTCTACAGCTTGATTTTCTTTTCTCACTTGCTCAGATTGGAGACATGCTTGTTCATTCTGTTGTCTGTTGTCTGCCTTGCTTTCCTTTCTGTCTACCATTCTTGGCATAAAGATAGAGGCTTAGCTGTGGAGCAGGTAGATACAGATGACAACAGACACAACCCAAGATGACACTGGGAGAGATGTGAATAGCCTTGCTGCTCTTAATCTAAGGAAAGAGCTTTTCTTGTTTACTTAATTGAAGAGACATGTTTGCAGTTTCTTCTTTATGCCAGACACCACACCATTATATATACTGGGGAATCAAAATAAGCCATCCTTCAGGAGCTCATTAACCAACTGGGTAAATAACATGAGAGGTACTAATAGAAAACTTGTGCAAAGGTCTTATAGCACAGGTTTTACTGGAATCCAATTTATTAATACAGGTGAAACAGTAAAATTGAGCATGTGTAACACAAATGCATGTATCAGGCATCACAGTTATTCTGTGTTGTTATTCTCTTTTACTTCTGATCAAATCAGGTTTTATATTACAGAAATGATTTAAAATATGAACACTTTTCTTGACCCTGAATTTAGATAGATGATTCAGAATATGTTTCTCTAATTTAATAGCACACATTTAACATTTTGAACAGAATTTTTGAGGGGGTGGAGAAGAGAAATTCTATCACTTTAGAAGGCATATCATAAACCTTGAACAAAAAAGTGATATAAAAAGAGATCCTTTTATTCCAATTTCTCCAATGACATTTTTATTCACTGGATTTTATCTTTTTAAAATTATGAATTCTGGGATGCATTGCAATTTATTGAAAAGAAATAATTCTTGGTTAATATTATTTGTTATGGTTTGCTACTGATGAATAACTAAAGTCCTGTTTTGTATGTAATGTCACACTAAGTGCTAAGGCAACAAAAATAAATGGTGTGGTCCCTACCCCAAAGAATTGTCTCTAGAGTCACAGAAATATAAGTTGTTATGATGCAATATGGTGAATTCCTCTTCTAAAGTCAATCCAGGTTATTAGTGAAAGGAGTCATGGAAGTTTTCTGGACTGAGGTAACCTCAGTTGAGTCTCAAAGGCAATTTCTATGAAATAAATGAGATGACAGTCAATTTGACCTTACATCTTTATTCATCCCTCTGCTTAGTGATCTGGGTTAACTTTACAGATGGGACTTGAACACGTGGAGTTTGAAAGAGAAACAATTTAAAGCCAGCATATAGGCAAGCTTACTTAACCTTATCTGTCAGAGACTGTAAAGAGAGCCACACCGTTCTGGTTCTTGTTGGAGTTGTCACTGACACCTTAACACTAAAGCCGAAGTGCAGCGTCTTTATATTACATTGGATGGCAAGATAGGAAGGGAGTAGGATGAGGACAGCAGCACAAAATGTTGTGTAGCAGAAAATATTCATTTCTAATAAATTTAAACAAGAGGCTTGAGTGGAAAATATTTCATACTGTAACCACAGTTTCATTTCTTCACCATTACTGGAAAAAGGATTGCATTTTAACATTTAGTAATGTACTTAACTGTGTAGTCATTTTTCTATATTCCTAAGAATAATGCATAGCTATGTTAATTCTGATGAATGATGAAATATTATTTCAAAAGACTAATACTTTCCTTGTTTGGTAACAAGGAAATCTAAGATCTAATTTATTAGAAGAAACCCTGTCTATGCAGTAAAAATAATTGGATATGGTTGCATGTAGAAAAGACTTTACCTACATCTGTAATTTAAACATTATCTCTAGGGCCTCCCTGGTGGCGCAGTGGGTTAAACAACGCACTATGAAGCAAATCGCAGCCACTGCAGCATGAGTTTGATCCCTGCTGCCGGCCAGGGAGGGGACCCATATGGCGCAGCAGACCTCTCCTGCTGTGCCCGCTGTTCCCCTCAGCAGTGTATTTCAGTCAATTTGTCTGTTCTGTTCTCCGCTCTGTCTGTGGTGAATCCTCTCACCACCCCCCCCCCCATACTTTTGGCCTATATCCCAGTGCTTGTATGCATAAATAAATAAATCTTAAAAAAAAACACATTATCTCTATATTGATGGCTATCTTCATTCCCTAGCTGCTCTCCACTCTGTCAACCCAACAGAACATGATTATTCTCCAAACACTTCAATTTTTACATCTGAACTTCTCTTTTCCTCAAATTTACTCAACATTTTGTGTTTCATAACACTGTTAATATATACTGCCACCGTCTTATTTAAGTCAGAGTTTTAGGAATTGTTCACAGTTCTCTTTTTTCTCTTATTCTGTCTTTCCTATAATTTCTTCAAATAACCCCCAAGCATAGCAACTTCATATGGACCAAATCTTGTCATTCGATCATAAATAGCCTCCATATAAGTTCTTTCTCCATCTTATTGACTTTTATTGGATAACAGTATTAGAACAGCATAGAATCTAGTATCATGGTTTCACAATGAACTTTATATGATATAACTGATGATATAATCTTCCTGCTTGAACTTGCTTGCTATGAAAAGCAGAAATGATTTTGTTTTTGAGCTGACATTCTCTATGAGCTCACTGAAATCAGGAGTAGATTATATCTATAGCAGCACTATTTATAATAACCAAGCCATGGAAATGACCAAAATACCCAAAACAGATAATTAGTGACATAAATCAGAAGGCAAAAGAAAAATACTGGTGGTTTCACTTCTAGGAGGAATATAAGGAACCAAATAAGGGACCAAGGAAAAGAATAATAACAATGAAAAAAAAAGCACAATACAACAAAAACAAAAATACAAGGACAAATCAGAATCACTTTTTGTGTTGGGGGAGGGGAGGGAATGGGATGAGGGCAGAAAAAGCAAAAGGGACTGAGGTGGCGGTGAACTGGTGAAATAGTGGTAATAAATGGGGACCACAATTGATGTCAAATTTATATAAATAAAGAAAAAATAATACAGGCACAAAACTTTAAAAAAAATGGTTCATTCAGCAAAGATAAACTCAATATGGGTGGAACTAGAAGCGTTTATTCTAAGTGAAGTGAACCAGAAAGAGAAAATAAACACTGGATGCTGGGCCTCCCTGGTGGTGCAGTGAGTTAAGCAAGGTACTATGAAGCAGACCGCAGCCACTGCAGCCTGTCAGGGAGGGTACCCACGTGATGCAGCAGACCTCTCCTGCTGTGCCCGCTGCTCCCCTCAGCAGTGTACTTCAGTCAGTCTGCCTGTTCTGCTCCCCGCTCTGTCTGTGGTGAGTCCTCTCACCCCCCACACCTCTGGCTTGTACCCCAGTGCTTGTATACATAAATAAATAAATCTTTAAAAAAAAAAACCACAACACTGGATGCTTTCACTTATATGTGGAAACTAGAGAAACCAAACAAAGGATCAAACAAAGACAAATTATAAGACTGACCCTTGAAAACAGACCATAGGTCTGAGATTCAGGAAGGGAGGGGCAAAGGGGATAAAGAACTGGACAGAGGAGAAGATTGAGAAGAATATGGTGGAGGATTGAAGGTACCATGGTGTTGTAAAAACCATGGTGACCATATATGTTGGGGAGAAATTCTATAATGTGAAAAAATTTAAAAACTAAAAATATCATAAAAGGTACTAATATTTTGCTGTTCTTGCTGTAAATATTTCTTGAAGAAATAAAATATAATAGATTAAAAAGTAGCAGGATTGATTTTTTTCATTTGTTTTGCATTTTGCATCATATAAGTGGTCAAGAGGTTTTTGTACATATTACAGCATGGGTGCATGAGTGGATGAATTAGCAAATGAATAAATTGCATTGCGATTAACTACAGAATGAACTCTAAATTTAAAAAAGTGCAGGATTAACAGAACCCAACCTTCACGTCAGGCCCTTTACAACATTCAAATGGCCAATCACTTAGGTTCTCTGTCATTAGGAATCCCTTAGTACTTCATCTGTAAAGCTTCACTAGCACTTTAGCAATAGGTGAAAACTCTTAAAAGGCCATTTGCTAAGTTCACTACTTCAGAAAATTCTCATCATTTGGAATCAAAATATAAGAGCTGCAAAATACTCCATTTTTAATTAATACTAAGTTCTTCATTGCCTAAAACAGATTTAATGGCAGCTGGCTCCCAGCTTACCAGAAAATATCTCCATTTCAAACATGAGAATATTACCACCCCTAAGACTCTAAGTCCTTTGTCTTAATTCCACACAACCTTTCATGACAGTTGTACCTGATTAGAGTGAATGGGAAGAGAAGAAAGCAGGGAATTCATCTACTGGAAACAACTGACTCATTCACTGTCAGAGCAGTAATTTTACAGTTTCTCCAGTGGCCCTGAATCACTGCATCAGTCTTCTACAGAGGATAGAAAGTGAATTTGTATTTCAGCTTAGGCCAACTGAAGAATTAAGGACATGTACTTTATAAATAATTTGTAAATAAAAGTTTAAAACTACTCATAAAGATTACCTATGGAAAACAAACAAGCAAGCAAGCTAACAAACAAACAAAAAACACAACAAGAACAAAAGGTCAAAGACAAACCAAAGGGATCATTGGGGGGGAGGGTGGGGTAGAGACTGGGATGAGGGCAGACAGAGTACAAGGGACTGAGGTGATGGTGCAAGGGTGAAAGGGTGGTGGGAATTTCCTGGGGACTATAAATGATGTCAAATACAATTAAATAAATAATAATAAAAAAGACTACATGACATGGAAACAATTCAATATAATCCATGACACCTTTCATTGAGGTCTTGTTATCTATAAAATACTAGTTAAGGTTCTATGGGAGGTACACTGATGAATAAGTAACAGTGCAAAACAGCTCCAGTTTCACATAGATATGGGTAGAATGTGTCCTAATATAAACAAGCTTGTTACAGATAGTATAAAAATATAGTGTGCTATGGGTGTTGAAAATGAAATGTTATTTCTAAGTATTCTGGAAAAGCTTTTCAGAAGTAGAATCTAGTGGTCTAGGTGGGCTCCCAACTACATAGCCTCCCTCCTACATGGTGAGAAATGTACAATTCCTTCCTACAATTGTGAGAAATGTTGATAAGTAAAAAAGTAACTATGGAGGGCGAAGTATTATGATAATTATTGATGCCAATAAAATGACAGTCTTCAAGTGGACTTGTGGAACTGATCGCTGGACTCAGTGATCCTTACTCACCTATATGGTAGTACTCACTTGAGTACTCACCTGGACAGGTTGCCAAGAGAGGACTTAAGAATACTGGACAACTCTTGCCCTAAAAGAAGGAAAACTCCCCCAAAGAACAAAGGTTAATATGAGCTCCTAGTTCATCTCCTCAGTGAATCCCAAAGTAACACAAATTAAGCTCCCTCTAAAAAAGAGAATGATAGAACTAGGAAAGAAATATTCCCAACATTGTAAGAATTTGAGTGGTAAAAGAAAAGGAAGTTCATTCCAGGTAGGGAAGCAGATGAATGTGAACCCCAAAATGAGCCCTGAGGATATAGAACAATAAATTGACTATAAACATTCTATTCGTAACATTTCCCTGATTATAAATGATGTTGAAATTTTTTTTCATATATCTGTTGGCTGTTTGCATTTCTTCTTTGGAGAAGTATTTGCTCTTCTGCCCATTTTTTGACTGAATTGTTTGTTTTTGTTGAGTCACTTGAGCTCTTTGTAGGTCTTTGTAATTAGTCCCTTATCAACTATATGAAGTGCAAAAATTTTCTTCTTATCAATGAGGTGTCTCTTTGTTTTAGTAAATGCCTCTTTTGTTGCACAGATTTTTGGTTTGGTGTAATCCTAGCTATTTATCTTTTCCTTCACTTTCTTTGCTTCGGGGCATGTGTCTTTAAAGTTGTTATGAGATGTATGTCATGTAGTGCTTTGCCTATATTTTCTTCTACTTATTTTATGGTTTCAGGTCTTTCATTCAATACTTTTGGCCATTTTGAGTTGGTTTTTGTGCATGATGTGAGATAGTAGTCTAGTTTCATTCTTTTACGTGCAGGGAAATGCAACTCAAAACTACAATGAGATATCACCTTACACCAGTGAGAATGACAGATATTAAAAAAATAACAACAGATGTTGGCAAGGATGTGGAGAAAAAAGGAACTCTCTTACTCTGCTGGTGGGAATGCAAACTGATACAACCACTATGGAAAGCTGTGTGGAGAGGCCTCAAACTATTAAAACTGGAGCTATCATGTAACCCAGCAATTCCACTCCTGGGCATCTGCCCAAAAAACACAAAAATATTAATTCAAAAGTATACCCACACCTTATGTTTATTGCAGCACCATTATAATATGGAAACAATCAAAATGTCCCCAAAATAGATGAATGATTCAAGACAAAATGGAATGTTATTCAGCAATCAAAAAAACATAAACTCATGCCATTTACAACTAATTCAATAGAGCTGGAAGTGAAATAGGTGAAATAAATCAGAAGGAAAAAGAAAAATCTTATGGTTTCATTTATAGGAGGAATATAGGGGAACCAAATAAGGGGTAAGGGAAAATTATAGTAATTATTATTCAAAAATAAAATTAACAGGCAACTATGAATCAGAGACATTCTGCAGAAAATGGGGAGGGAGAAGACCAAAACAGAGGGGGGAAGAGCACAAGGAACTATGGTGATGATGCACAGGTGAATTTGTGGTGGGAAATTTATGGGAACTACAGCTGAGAGGAGTAAGCAAATATTGTGCAAAAATGAACAATTATGTACAATATATATAAATAAATAAATTTCAAAAAGAAAATTCTGCCAAATGAAACACATCTGTGATTAAGTCTAATTAATTATTTATTCAAATCATCTATTTTTCTGATTCTTTATTTCTTCACCTTTGAGTTGGGGGCAATAGCATCCATTTACTGAACTCTAAATAGTACTATCATAATATCCACTACAAAAGTGCCTAGCCAAAGTTCATGTGGAATAATTGAATAGCTTCCCTCACAAAGTGATTTAAAATTTTGAGTTTTAGTAAATGATGTATTTTTTCTGACTTTTCAACTGAGATCAAATTCCTGTGTATTGGGTTTCTTGAACTGTGCCAATTAACACTTTTGATCCACCAGATTTCTGTAGTATAGAAGCATAAGAAGAAAGTAATATGGATTTATGGAGCAGAAGCACACACAGGTACAATGAGTAACACAAGTATGCAACAAAGCAAAAATAATTGGTGTGAACATAAATTAAGACAAAAGAAGACAGATATAACACTGGGAATACTTCCATGTTTGATTCCATTCTTTTGAACACATCTATCTTTGATGATGAGACCAATCTAATGAGTGTCAACAACTATTAAGCTAAGAATCCTTTAAATGAACATGCAAAATACTTTAGGATCCTAAATGTTTTTTAACATATGATTGAACAATAAGAAGAGTGAATGATCATGATGCTGAAGAATATTCAGGAATGCAAATTTCTTGGTCTTTTAGGGAGCAAAGTTATAGATATTTTAAGTTCATTTTTGTATTAGCAACATTTTATTTTATAATTCTTGAAGTTAAAAGTCAACAATTATGGTTTACAGAGGGAAGTGGGAATGGAGAAATGCGATAGGGTATTGGCATTTTTTATTTTATCATACAAATGTGAATGTTTATGGTTACACAATCATCCTAGGTTATGATTATATGTAACTTCAGATAAAGATGAGTTATTTTCCTGTGTATGAATGTGCAAAAATGCTTCAAGATAACTTCACATAGTTGTTTTTGTTTTGTTTTTTTTAATGGAAAAGATTTATTAACCAACTGGGATCTTCAAACTGAAAAGTTTTAAGCTTCCTGATGAATTACTTACTTTGTGACCTTGTACCAATTTAAAGGTTGAGTTCAGAGAGATCAGATCATTTGGACTCAAAGGGTATAGAGTAATTCAGAAGCACTATTCGCTACCTTCTTGGCATAACATATAACAAGGAGAAAGAGTATAGCAAAGGATTTATGTGACTCAATTTCCATGAAGTATATTTTCATAAGGAGGTCAAAATGACTTCTATGCAATTTCACAAATTCTAGAAGTGATTACCATGTATAAATGTGTTAACCTTTTAAAAATACATTGTTCTCTAATGTTGAAAATTATTCCCTAATTATTCCCACTTTCAACTCATGTTTCATATATGTACTTCCGTTAAAGAATGGAATCAGATTCCAAAGACTGGATTGCATCACCAAATACTTATTAATATGATGATTTTAAAACAGTCATTTACACAGAAACCAAAAATGAGGAGACAAGGACAGACTGGGGACACCTGGTGGGGAGGGGAGGGAGAGGGTTGAGGGAAGATGGGAGCACGAGGGACTGAGGTGATGGTGCACTGGTGAGATGGTGATGGGGAATACATGAGGATTACAATTGATGGCAAGTATATGTAAATTTTAAAATATTTTAATAAAAAAATAAAAGTCATTTATAACAAACTTGCTTATAATATTTGAATATGGCCTCTGTTTTTTTTTTTTCTCCTGGTCCTGAAAGAATACTTATAATTTTAATTTTCAATGAACCAGTATATCCTTTGTAGTAATATTACTATAAATATTAGGGAATGATAGATGATGTATATATTAAACTACACATTATTTCCACTTAGGTGAGAGGTGTTGGTTTAAGAGAAGCATCTATTTTTATGACAATGCTTTCCATGTCTTACACACCAGTTTATGGTTATTTATTTGCTATTTGATAATGGAGCCTAACCAGGAACATGATGTGATATTTCTGAAATTGAGTTAATTCCTCTGTAAAATGGGTTTTATAATGGCACCTACCTCATGGGATTAATTGTGATAATGACATAGGAGATGTAAAGTACTCCATACTTTTTGACATTGAAGTAAGCTCTTGGTATGTATTTTGCATTATTATTACCTTTCAATAAGAGAAATATAAGGAATCTTTGAGCTTCATCAAAGCTATCCTTAAATTAGAGAAGATAGGGTTAAATTTCATGCCAGGTGATTGATAATGCTAAAAGAGTCTGAAGAAGATGATACTATATCTCCTTGTGCTTGATTTTTCCCTTAAAATATTTCTTCCTAAGCCTGGAAGTTCCAATTTAAGCATTTATTCTCTTTTCTATTATTTCTGGATTGACATAGCAGCTGAAATAGCATATAATTCATGTCCAATATAAATGCATATTGGAGTATATAATCAGTATATATAGCAACTTTATAAAATGTTCATCACAGAATTAGAATCTAAGCCAGCAATTTTCTTTAAATTGCAGTTACAACCAAATGATACTTTCCCTGAGGAAAGAAATATTTTCCTAAGCCACATGAAGTCAGGAACATGAAGAGAAGCTCACAGAGCTCTCTTAGGTAGAACTGCTTTTTCTTTTTTTCTGATAGTGACAGAGCAATCCTTGTGTTTGATTCTGTCAATAGGATTGATGTGCTTTTGTATGGGTTCCCAAAGGTCTTGATTTTCGGTGAGGATTAGATAAGCACTTTGCAAGTCTACACTCACATTCATTTATTAAGAAATTAAAATATAATAAATGGGTATCTGTAATAGTCAGACATGTGATATTGTGTTAACACATATCTCCAGATTTATGTTACAGAGGGTGCAAATGAGACAACAGGGTGCTGATTATAAAATTAATATTTAGTACTTTTCTCACTTCAAATCTATTAACTACATAGATGCATGTGATATGAAATTTACATGAATGAAGGTGACCCATAAAATACACATAAAATCCTGAGTCAGTAAGATGTGTTTTTGTCTGAAAAGAGGTGTTACAATATTGATCAATTTCTTACATGATCCACAATTTAAAAATTCAGGACCAGTTTACTGAACAAGGCTCTAATTTATAGGATTCTCTACGTATACAAATGTACTCATTGTCATTTATTCAAATTCTGCCTGGAAATTTCTTAGTGTTTATATTTTAACACTACTATTTGTTATAATAATCACTTAAAACTCAAAAAATCACCCAACACATCTCCTCTTTCACATGTAACATTGCATTAAGTGCTGTTGATTTTACCAAGTATTATTTCAATTCATTCATTATTCTTCAGTTTTATTAGCAGAGTCTAGATAATATCATCATCTATTGACAGAAAAACTGAAGCCCTATGATTCTCTGACAATACATATCTCCACTGGGAAGCAGAGGATCTTTACTTTTTAAAATTAATTAATTATTTTTTGCATTTTCCCCTTTAATTTCTATATATTTGACATCAATTGTAATCCCATGTAGTCCCTATCACCATATCACCAGTGCACCGTCACCTCAGTCCCCCATGCTCCCATCTTCCCTCAACCCTCCCCCTCCCCACCAAGTGTCCCCTATTTGTCCTTGTCTTTTCATTTTTGGTTTTTGTGTCTTTATTGTTATTATTATTATTGTTCTTATTCCTTTCCTTGATACTTATTTGGCTCCCTGATATTCCTCTTAGGGGAGGAACCATCTGGTATTTTTCTTTTGCCTTCTGACTTACTTTGCTGAGCATAATCCCTTCCAGTTTCATCCATGTTCCTATGAATGCATCTAGTTTTTCTTTTTTGATTGCTGATCAGAGGATCTTTAAACAAATGCAAATCTCTTTACTCCAATTAGACTGCAGGGTCCATGAAAGTAGGTACTCTTAATCATTGAATTCCCTGGGATTACCATTGTGCTGGGTTGAGAGGAGGTAAAAACTAAGTATTTGCTGAGTGAACAAATGGTATCTGATATTGAAATATAAGACTTCTACAAATGATAAGCATACAGTGGATTGAAAAAGTGAGGGACTTTTAAACATTTTTCCTAAGAACAACTGTCCATTTCACCTGTGTTAATATGAAAAATAGAAGAGTATTAGTTATCCTCTCAGGCTCATTCTTGATCATGATGCCAAAAAAACTTTAGGATAACAGTGTTTGCATTTTTAAGATAGTCTGTTATCTACACTTAGCAGGTCAGTTTTGAAAGAAACTTGGATGTATACACAAAGAGAGAAGCACTGGACTTGCAACATTTTTATTAAACAAATTAAGAAACCTCATTATAAAATCAGACCCCAAACAGGCTTACCAAGCTTATCTTACTTCCTGGTGCTTCTCTCTTATAGTGTTATCCTCTGTAATATGTGAGTGGCTATACATGTACAAAGAATACTACTCTTCCAGCTCTCGGGAGTATTTTTATTGCTGACAACTCAAAAGGAGCCCTTCTTTAGGGAGTTACTTCAGTTAAAAAGAACTAGGAAGCTGTTTTCCCCAAGGCACTCAACATCCATGGTTACAGCCTGCTTCTAGTGACCAGCGGATGTGAGTTTACAAAAGCTGACCAATCTAATTTGAAATGGGGAAAACTCTGGAAGGCAAAATCACATTTGACTGTAAGATGAAACAGTTGTACATTTTTGGATTAAACTTGAGCAATACCAATGAGCAGTAGTATACTGTACAAATAAATAATTCGGATTCCATATTTTCTACCACTGTAAAATCAGTAATTTACCTAACTACTACCTAGCTAACAACTGTGGCTACATGGACAATCTCTTCTGTCCCAGAGACAGGAGAAAGAAAGCTGAGCTTGAGTTAATGATGAGATAGTCAATGGATAAAAGATAAAAATAAGCTTTTGTTAGAGCATAGATCTTTGCAAGAGTTTAGTTGGCTAACATGAGATCCTGCCTAATGTAGCATTAGACCAAGGGACTCATTGATTAGTTGGAGAGGTGTAGCAGTGGTAAAATATCTAATTAACTTCACTTGACCTATTATATACTGTGTCTCCCAGAAGCTGTCAGCATTGTGGAGTCAATATCTTGAAGGGACATGTACGGTATTAGCCTTCAAGGATGGAATGTTATATTTTTATATTCAGTAAACATTTTAAATCAGTGGAATGCTTCTGTATCTAGTTAGTAAGAATACATTGGCGTAGCAACTAAACGTAACTATGTGTGGTCCCACTTGCCATCAGTTTTACTATCTTACTTTGGGATTCTTTAATTTTCATCCCCACTCACCTAAGTTCTGTGGCTCTAGACATAGTTTCCTTAAGGATTCATCAGGGGATATAATGTGTATGTCAAAAATCATTTAACTTTAGCTTACTCCTCAATAAATAAAGATCAGAAAGAAAGGGAAAGAAACAGCATCCTGTCATGGAATAATTGACCCAACATTAGGAAGAAGAGTTGTCAATATATATGAAAGGGAAAAAAGATCAGTGTCACCAATATCTCCACCCTCAGACATGTCCCTCCATCTTGACAGAAAATTAACAAGTACAGTACCCATGAACTATGAATGACATAGTGACCATGAGCCCAGGCCATTCATAGATGAAGCTCTGGATTGCAATTAATAGGTGAACCATCAAGACCGGCTTAGCCAAAGTCATTTGCCAAGAGTGAAAAATCTAGAATGGATAGTAAAGATAACAGAGAATAGCAGTATATCAGTTACAGATTGAAGGTCAATTTCAAATTTGGGGTTCTGTAACTTCCGCCAACCTTCCCTTGTTTATTTCCCCAGGAAAAAAAAGACCATTCCAAGTCTTGAAGAAATTATTTCTGGTAGAGTAAACGCCATATATAAACCAACTAGATCTGAATTCTATAGAGAGTAGACTGTGGTGAATACAAGGAAGTTATCTGGCTCAAGCTTCTCCTCATCCACAGGGACATTCTTCAGATTCAGAGGAACAAAGGGGAGGAACAACTTCTTTCAAAAAAGGATAACACTGAAAGGCCATGTAACTTAAGAGTTTTAAAGGATCATTTTATTATCTTCTGCAATTGCTTCACAGTTAATCTTCTTAGTATGATCATCTTTCATAGGCTTTGTTACCAAGAATACCATCTAGCAGAGCTCTTGTAAGCAAACTAAAATTCTCAGTTTTCTGGAGATCCAGCCTCTGACATGGTGTTATAATCACAATAGGAAATTTAAGCACTCTTCAATATTTGGATATAAGATAGTCTTACATATTTATTCTTGGTTTTATGCACTTGAGGATAACTAAAAAATTCATGTTGGTTTTAACCCACTACTTAAGAATGTAATTGTATTTGGAGATAAGATTTCTAAAGAATTAAGGTTAAATGAAGTCATGGGGAGATATAGTCCAGTAGGACTGGCGTTCTTGTAAGAAGAGATTAGGACACACAAACAAGACAGAAGCCTATGTATAAATAAAGGAACAAACTTGTGAAAAAGCAATAAGGTCATAGCCATTTGTGAACCCAGGAGAAAGCCTCAGAAGTAGTCCAGGATACCTGGACTCTCAGCCTCTAGATCTGATTGTAAATACATTTCTGTTACTTAAACCAATCAGTTGGTGGCATTTTGTTATGGTGTCCTGTGGCTAATACCAAATTAATATACAAAGTTGTTTTGAATTGGAGCACTTCATATCTTTGACTTTATCAACAATATTTTTCTCAAGATGCCCAATTAAAAGTTCAGTCAAATCTTACCATATGCTGAGACTCTGGGTGTTCTCGCCCACATAACCATTCCTTAAACTGTTTTAATCACAATGGAATAATGAAGATCACTATGGCAAATGTTTAAAGAATGAAATAATTCTGTTTTCAGTCACAATATTCTTATTTAATTATAACCTAGAGAAATAGAATGGCAATCTCTGTGTTCAAGAAACGTATTACTTTGTAATAAGATTTGATATGTTAAGTATGTTTATAGAGACATCAGGTGTTACTTATCTAAGCATACCTAATCCCCAATCTGTGACCACAGTGAGACTATAAACTGATCAAACCCAAACAAGTCTGGAGCTTTTAAATTTGAATATAGGGCCTCTTTGGTGGTGCAAGGGGTTGAGACCCACACTGGGGTACTTCCACAGATTAATCCACAGTCAGGGAGGGGATCCATATGGCACAGCAGACCTCTCCTGCCTTGCCTTCTGCACCCCTCAGTGATATATTTCAGTAGATCTGCCTGATTGTTCCCCAATCCATTTCTGGTGAATCCTCTCACCCCCTGCCATGCCTCTGACCTGTATCCCAGCTCTTGTATGCATAAATAAATAAATCTTTTAAAATTTTTTGTATACAAAGTTCAGCAAAGCACAAGAGCATTACATATACCTCCATGGGGTCTTTATATCAGTGTGATCTATATATCTTTATATTCTGATCATATGCAGAATTGCAAAAGAATGCTACTTCAACAATAGAGACAAATTAAAATTAAAAGACAGTGTAAGCTTAAACTATGTGGTCTTATAACTCTGTATCATATACAGTGTTATAAATTGTTGTTACCTCAATAGAAACAAATTAAACTGAGGACTTTTTCTTTACTGAGCCCATACTTTTATACATAGAGCATCAGTAACTGATTTATCTAACTAGATACATATAGTCATCTCATATAGTTATCTAGTTAGATAACTAGAATAAACTAAAATGGGGACCCCATTACTCTCTTCCAAAAATTCAAAGGTTTTTCTGAAATAAAAAGTTTAGTATTAAGAGGAACTGACTATTTTGATTTATTTTCTCATCCCTGAGACTTCACAATATTTAATAGATTTAAAAGAATGAGAGATTTTTAAAATTTATTTATGAATATAAGAACTGGGGTGCAAGCCAGAGGTGTGGAGGCAGGGGGTGGTGGAGGGTTCACCAGAGAAAGAATAGGGAGCAGAACAGATGGATTGACTGAAATACATTCCTGAGGGCAGCCAGTGGACGAGACCAGAGAGGTCTGCTGTGCCATGTGGGTTATCTCCCTGGCAGGAAATTTTCTTCTATTTATTTAGTCCCTAGCTAAGGGACAGAACTAGGCTATTTGAAAGTGTTACTATCAACACTGAGAATGCAGAAATGAAGGAGAGTAACACATCTTTGCTTTCACAGGGGGAAATTCTTGAAAATTTTAATTCTTCTCTTTTAGTTACCTTTCACAGTCTATTGTAGGAATAAACACATTTTGCACAACTTTGTAAGTCTTATCTGCCCTGGGTCAGAGGAATACATATGTGATCTCAAATCCTTTTGTTCACATAATCTTCTTTGTTTTCTAATCTTATTTAGCAATTTTCTTTTCATGTCTTGCTTTTCTTCTCATTTCTAGAATTAACACAAATTTATTACAAATTTGATTTCATGATAACTAAGAAGTTTCAATCTTCTTAAAAATTCATAAAAACCCATGCCTCTATCTATGAATTAATGAGATAGATATCTCTCAGTATATGAGTTAATACAATCACCTCACATATATACAATAAAAAGCAGAATCTCTGAGGTTAAACTTCCACCTATATCAGCATGGATGTTGGGTAAGATTAGGTGATTTTTCTACTCTCACAATTTTGAATTACATGAGAAGCTCCAAATACATATCTGTGATTGAACTACATTTCTTTAACTTTTGAGTAGAGCAATGCTATGGTGAAGTCCAAGGACTTGATACCATTCTAATGGAAAGGGACCATTGTTTGCACTGCCTCATTATCCCTTGTTCTACAAAGTAAATACTATTTACTGTTTCATAATGTCAAAATTCCAAAATTGTACCTCCTTGCTGATCTCGTCCATAATGTGGGCTGAATGGGACTTAGTGTTAGGTACATGAAGCACAGCTGCCAACAATATTGCACTTTGCATAATGGACCTGTCTTTTATAGTGTGTGTAATGCCAAGTAGGTCTTTCTGATCATTCTGTATGGAGAGGGGAGTGGGTTCTATTGCTTGTGCTGTCAACAGCCAGGTTTTTCTCAATAGTCGTAGCACCCATATGTAAGTAGGCCTGAACTCCTCTGCTCAATGAACAAAATTCCCCACGCACAGTCTGTTTGCTTGCATCATCTGTGCCCACTCTCCAGCTTGTTCAATTCACTGGTATGGCATCAAGTTGCTTGCAACTCCCTAGTCCTCTCCCTGGTCTCACCACCAGCAAGTCATCAAATTTGGGTCAATATACGCATGCTTTAGTTCCCTTCTACTAGTAATGTATTGCTCAAATTTTGAGAACAATACTTAGTTGTATTATAGTTGTATTCAGGGGAGATTTTTTGTAGCCCCTTCTAAAACTTTCTTTTGTTTGATAATAATAAAAGTAAGTCACTGTCATCATAATACTAACAGTACTTCTGACCAAGGTACATAAATAGGGTGATCATATAATTAATCATTTACATGAGAGTACTTTTGAATGTCATATAGCATCCCTGATAATCATAAAGGAATAATGTAGAAACAAAGATGTGTATTTGCCTACCCTGTTTCCATTTACTCTTTCTGCTTCTACAACCTTGTTTACTTTCCACTTATTTAAGGAAGATGTTTATCAGAGTTTCCTTATTATGGTATTTTGGATGAGGTCTGAAAGTGACTTATTGTTCAAAAGATTAAGGAAAAATGCTTGTTTTTAGGTAATTTTGTTTGAAACTTTTTATTTCAGTGTGCTTCAATAATAAGAAACATTAGCTGGGTTAATTCAGCTCTTGGGGCAGTTTAATTTGAAACAGTTGGAGTTAGAATACAGATACACAGCATTTTCTTTCTGGTTTATGGAGGAGAGAGAACCAAAGGTGTCTTTAGCAAGAAGCTGGGAACGGCAGCTTGGTAGACAACAGAGCTGTTAGTTTTTTCCAACTACATTGTGCCAACTCCAGTGGCACAGTTGTATCAGATTGAGGATAATATTCCACTTGTTCAATGCATATTTGTGAAAAGAGAGATTTTCAGACACTCAGATATAATGGGACATGCACACATTTGGATAAATTTTCCCCCACTGTCAGGAGTACAAGATTGCCCAGAAATGGTCATGGAAAGACAGCCTCTATTCACTTAAGAGTGAAAGTAGGGCCTCTCTGGTGGCACAGTGGGTTAAGCAACGCACTATGAAGCAAACCACAGCCACTGAAGCATGAGTTCGATCCCTGCTGCCAGCCAGAGAGGGCGCCCACATGGCGTGGCAGACCTCTCCTGCTGTGCCCGCTGCTCCCCTCAGCAGTGTACTTCTGTTGATCTGCCTGTTCTGCTCCCCGCTCAGTCTGTGGTGAATCCTCTCACCCCCCCACACCTCTGGCCTGTACCCCAGTGCTTGTATGCATAAATAATAAATAAATCTTTAAAAAAAAAAAGAGTGAAAGTAAAGCTACCACCAGGGATGCAGGTTCATGTCCATAACACTCTGTTTTCTGCTCTTATCACTCAGGATGCAAGTGATGTGATCTTATCAGAGCATTGTCTTGTAAATTCACCCCATACACTTGGGTTTGGATTCCATTTCCAAGAAGGTTGTTCCTCATTCTGGTCTTCACTACTTTCTTCCATACTTAGTAACCAGGGAAATCAATACTGCAAATCCAGGCTTTCCATATTCTTCGTTAAAGGATTCTTTATTGCTCATAAGATAAAGTCCTCAACATCACATAGCATGGCTCTATAAGATTCACCCTTTAACTAGCCCTTTAACTAACCCTTTAACTTCATGGTCTATCCCTATGTTATGCTCCCTCAATGTTTCTGCAAACAAAACAATTCACAGGGCCCTGAATAGCATCACTTACCTGTGTCTTTGCATGCCTTCCTTGACACTTTCCTCCTTTATTACCCTCACTAATCTTTCTAGATAACCAAGTATCTTCTCCTTTGGGAAACTTCTTGAATGTTTACTCAGCTTAACCCTCTTCAGAGCATTTTAGACTTTTTCCAAAAAAGTAATGACCATTTTTATCATGAATAAGACTACCAAATATAAACCACATTAAAAAACAAAATGAGAATAACTTTTAAAAATTGTGGAAATGGGAAAGGATAATATATAATATTAGAATTATCTATTTATTTGACTCTATCATTACACCATTTGAGGTCCAGTTTTCTCATTTATTTACATAAACTATATCTTACCATATCTGGCTTATATGAGTATTTTAATAAATGTTTTATGTTCCTTAATAAGGAAAATATCTTAGGGATGTAGACCAAATGATGTCTCTAAAGGATCCAGAAATTATACACTAAAGAAGTCTTTATCACTCTTATAACTTGGAAAAAACAACATAGAAAGCTAACATAACCCCCCCAAAAAAAAAAAAAAAACTCTAATAACTTTTTTTAAGTGAATAATATACTAAGCCTTGCAATATTCACTGTGTGAGGCTATGTATAGGGGGATGTTTTACACACATTGTCCAATATAACAGTCACCAAGCTCCCAAGATTGAAGTGCTCTTTTACATACAGATAAAAATAAGCTCAAAGAAGGAAAACATATTAAAATTTTGATGCTCGGCTAACTGAACTACCCATACCAAACATCATATTAACAAAATTATCCACTCATTATGTCCATGACATACTCTCCCTTTGCTCAATATGTTGATAAGCAATCATATTTTGTTAAGATATAACCTCTTGCCTTAGTCTACCACTACTTGATGCTATCTAGAATCCTCTTGGCAGGTATAAAAAGGAATAGTTTTGATTTTTTAAGATTTCTTTATGCATAGAAGAACTGGAGTGTAAACTGGAGGTGCAGGGTATGGGAGAATTCACCAGAGACAGAGTGGGGAAAACAGCCAGATCCAATGAAATACACTGCTGAGGGGAGCAGCAGGCAAGAAAGGAGAGGTCTGCTGCACCATGTGGGTTTGCTCCATGACCATGGATTGAACTCAGGCCTCAGAGGTGATAGCACTGAGACTTAACCCCTAGCTACCACAGAGGTCCCAAAGAAGTAGTTTTAAGAATACTGCATGAAGGTTTTTTCAAGGCACAACAATGTTCAAATCCCATATTGGCAAGTACCCTTACTCTCCAAAGAATCATGAAGAACTCATACCAAAAAAGAAAAGTATCATTATATCAGCTGGGTCATAGCACCACTGTTATTTAGCTGAAGCTAGAGAAATAAAGGTCCTCCTTATTACTTATTGAATCAAAACCTCATGATTATACCACTTGGTGGATGTTTCATGACACTGAAAATTTAAGCAATAGCCAATATTTCCAGACAGATATAAAAGAAAATATTTGAGGAGGTAGCATATATGAAGGAAATAGAGTAGTTGCATATGGGGAAATTGATTGGCATAGCCCTCTAGTACCCCATCATAGAGAAGGTATATGAGAGTGGGGAAGAGGTCATTCATTATACATGTGCATGAACTTTGAATTCACGGTGACACTGCTTATTTATCTACATACACTTATATGTAACCTGCCAAATGCCAGACACTGATCTATTTTATATCAATTTACTCAGTATAATAAATATCTTAAAAGTTATAAATGATATAGATGAGGAAACTGAGCCACATTAAGTAATTTATCCAAAATGTCACAACCAATGGAAAGCAGAAATGGGAGACCACCCCATATATTTAAGCACCAGTGACCATATCTCATGAATAGCTAATTAAGTATCAATCAGACTATCCATTTTGTGTTATCTTTTATTGCTTCAGCAAGGCAACATATAGAAAGATACAGAATTAGGTCCTGGACCTCATCAAGCAGGAATCAGAGAGAAAAAAATGTTTAGTATCACTAATCTTCAAACATTACCATCTTTATTCAGTGTCAGTCATTAATTGACTTTAATATAAGATTCCCAATTTCACATTTTATTTAACAATGTCAATAATTTGCCACCATTAACTAAACACTCTCTCTTTACCAGTTCCATAAAAAACTAATAGCTAAATTAGAGTGACGTAACCAACATGGAAACGAAGGGAGGCCAGGTTTAAATTCTCCAGTAAAGGGCCTCCCCTGGTGGCGCAGTGGGTTAAGCACCGCACTATGAAGCAAAACGCAGCCACTGCAGCATGAGTTCGATCCCTGCTGCCGGCCAGGTGGGGGACCCACAAGGTGCGGCAGACCGCTCCTGCTGTGCCCGCTGCTCTCCTCAGCAGTGTACTTCCGTTGATCTGCCTGTTCTGCTCCCTGCTCTCTGTGGTGAATCCTCTCACCCCCCCCCCACACCTCTGGCCTGTACCCCAGTGCTTGTATGCATAAATAAATAAATCTTTAAAAATAAATAAATAAATTCTCCAGTAAAGATAACTGAAAATTACAGCAAGTTCTTGGTAGGTTCCAGAAGATATGGGCAGGGAAGGTGACCCAACAGAAGTAGGGGAAAGGAGCGAGCAACAGTAAAAGAAAGGAAAGGATGATATCCACCTTGGATCCCTTTCCCCTCCCCCAGCCACAAACCTAGAAAGCTTTGCCCAGGAAAGGAAAGGGAGAAGATAAAGCTTGGAAGAAACAGGAGAATGCTGAGTCATCTAAAAACTCCAGAAGGTAAAACAAACAAAGGTCAGCAGGCTAATCCACAAGGAGGGAAGTGGGCTCTGGAAGGCCCCACGTCTGTAATTTGGAGTTGAGCTGAACCTGGCTGGTGATAAAGGGTGAGATCCGCTGACACCCACAGCTGGACCCCAGGCAAGTGCAGCTATGGCTGTAAGATGGCACACACACCCCATACCCAAATGCCTCCACATTTGGAGGGATTTCCTCAGTAGCCAGAGGTCAAGCAGAGGTGGGATACACCTTCCACTGAAGGTGCACAACCCCAGCCACAGCTGGAAGCCGGTGAAGCCATCATCCACACACAGGAATGGAGGAAATACAGGGGGAGGGGCACTGAAGTAAAACTCATCAACATATACACAACATCAGTACCCTTATGTTATTGAAGTGCATAATGCTGGTCTTTACCAGTTCCTGGTATCCCAGAAGGAGGGTCCTCAAGAGATGCCCATCAATACCAGCAGCACAGTGTCCCATTAGATAGAAGAAATCAAAAATCAAACATCAATGAGAAGAAAAAATATAAACAATCAAGTGTGCCCCAAGGGGAAAGTCACATCACAAAAAGAAAGTCAGGCAATAGAACCCACAATGATGACATGGAAGAACTTCTCTGCCTGCCAGAAAGAGAATTTAAAATCACCATGATTAAAAAACTGAAAGAATTTGTCCTTATCTATTTGTTTTTGTTGTGTTTTTTAATTATTGTTATTATACTTTACCTTGATCCTTATTTGATTCCCTTATATTCTTCCTATTTTACCTAGGGGGGAAACCACCTGGTATTTTTCTTTTGCCTTCTGACTTATTTTGCTAAGCATAATCCCTTCCAGCTCCATCCATGTTCCTATGAATGACTCTAGGTTATCTTTTTTGATTGCTGAATAGTATTCCAAGGACAAATTGGGGACACTTGGTGGGAAGGGGGGAGGGAGAAGGTTGAGGGCAGATAAGAGTACAAGGGACTGAGGTGATAGTGTACGGGTGAAGTGGTGATGGGGAATACATGGGGATTACAAATGATGTCAAATATATATAAATAAAGAAAAAAAACTGAAAGAAGACAAAAGGGGGAAAAAGACATGAGAAAAAATAATTAATTAACGGAAGAATGAAAATGAATCCATAGACAAAGAAATGAGAGAAATGCAGATTAAAAGACTAAGAGTTGATGAACTCAGGGAAAAGCAATGAAAACAGAATAGATGAAATGGAAGTACAAATCAGTGCTCTTGAAGACTCAGACATAAAAAGAAATGAGAGAAAAGAAACATCAAGGAGAAAGGTGAAAAAAAAATTCGAGTATTATCTAACTCCATGAGGAATGCTATTCAAATAAAAATTTCAATGACCTTCTTTGAAGAAATAGAACAAATATTGATGAAATTCACATGGAGACACAATAGCCAAAGCTCTCCTGACTAAAAGGAAGGGGAATGGTGGCATCGTAATTCTGGACTTCAAACTATACTACAAAGCCATAATAATTAAAACCGCATGATACTGAAACAAAAACAGGCACACACATCAATGGAATCAAATAGAAAACCATCAACAACCCCACAGATCTACGGACAACTGATATTTGACAAAAGTGGAAAAAATATCAAATGGAATATAAACAATTTGTTCAATAAATGGTGCTGGGAAAACTGGACTACTACATGCAAAAGAATGAAGCTAGACTACTACCTCACTATGCACAAAAACCAACTCAAAATGGATCAAAGATGTAGACTTAAGATCTGAAACTATAAAATATATAGAAGGAAATACAGGCAAAACACTACATAACACACATCTTAGTAACATCTTTAAATGTTCAAGCCATGAAGCAAAGAAAATGATGGAAAAGGTAAAGAGCTGGGACTACATCAAATGAAAGAGACCCAAAACAAAGAGACACCCCACTGATTGGGAAAAGTTTTTGCACTCCATATAAGGGATAAGGGATAGATCTACAAAGAAGTCACATGACTTCAACAAAAACAAAGTAAATAATCCTGTTTAAAAATGGCAGAACTGAAAAGACACTTCTCCAAAGAGGAAATGCAAATGGCTAACAGGCGTATGAAAATGTTCAACATCCTTAATAAAACAAAATAAAAATAAGCAGACAACTACAAAACATAAACATTCTGCAAGGACGAGGGAGGGATTGGGATCAAGGCAAGGATGGGAAGAGCACTGGGACTGTGGTGATGGTGCATGGGTGAATTGGTGATGGAAATTCTATGTGAACTACACATATAAAAGAAAAAGCAAATGTAAGAAAAATAAATAAAAATAAATTTAAAATTAAAAAAAAATTAAATTCATCTGTAAGCCAAACAGAATTTGTGGAGTAAAAAAAAAAATAAAAAAAAAAACACTGTCAAACTTTCTTAAAAAATAAATTGACTTAATGTACAGCAATACCCTCCCCCCTCTTTTCTTTGAGAGTATTTGATTTTACAGCATTGAAGAAATCACTAGAGGAAGCAGTTTTAAAAGTAAGATGACCACACATCTAGGTTTATACATTTTGTCTCTTGACAAGTATTAATAGTACCTCATTCCACCCTCAAAAATTTCCTAGTTGTGTGATAAGTTATAAGACCACCCGACTTAAAAGAGCATACTATAATGTGCCTGGATAGTAGAAAAGAATCACAAAAATAGAAAAAGAACAGGATTTAGAAACTGCCTTCAGAAGACATAACACTTTATTTAAATATTAAATATTAAATATTAAATGAACATAAATTTAACTAATATTTGTGGATATGGATCTAAAATACACTATTAAAAGTAGATGAACTACAAATAAACTTTGGTGTGAAGTGTGAAGTAAATAATGACACCTACATGGTTAAGTAACAAAAGACTGGGATCAAATGTCATATTTTGTATTCTGTATTTTGTATTGAAACTTAATGAATCTTGATTTCTTTATAGGTAAAATGGAAAACAGTGGTGCATGTCTCATATAATTACTGTGAGACTTCAATAAATTAATGCTTGTACAGATGGCGAACATATGTGAAAAAATGTTCACCATTACTTATCATGAGGGAAATGCAAATCAAAGCCACAATGAGGTACCTTTGAAAATAAACAACAAAGTCAGCAAATGTAGAAAACCAAGAAACCTTATGAGATATTTGTGGGGATATATATTGGTCCACTGCTTTCTAAAATATATTTTTAAAACATACATTTACCATATGATCCAGCAATTCCACTCCTTAGTATTTACCTGAAGAATATAACAAGATTAATTTGAAAAGATATATGCACTCCTGTGTTCATTGTAGCATTATTTACAATAAGTGACCAAAGACACATGAGTGAATTAATAAAATGTGATACACACAAACATGTGCACACACACAAACACAAATAATAATTCTTAGTATAAAAATTGAGGTGAAGGGGCCTTCCTGGTGGCGCAGTGGGTTAAGCAACGTACTATGAAGCAAACCACTGCCACCACAGCACAAATTCGATCCCTGCTGCTGGCCAGGAAGAGGACCCACATGGTGCAGCAGACCTCTCCTGCCTCGCCCGCTGCTCCCCTCAGCAGTGTGCTTCAGTCCATGTGCCTGTTCTGCTCCCCACTCTGTCTCTGGTGAATCCTCTCACCTCCCTGGACTCTGACCTGTGCCCCAACACTTGTATGCATAAATAAAATAAATCTTTAAAAATAAATTGAGGTGAAATCTTGTCATTTTCAACAACATGAATGGAACTTGAGGGGATTATGTTAAATGAAATAAATCAGAAGGAGAAAGAAATATAAGATGAATTCACTTCCATATGGTATATAGAAAAATAAGGCAAAGTAGCAGACAAAACTAGTACAAACTCATGAAATCTGAATGCATGGTACACCAAGGTGTAGTGAAGATAAAAGTATAGAGGGGTAGGGTTCAGTGTTCTAGAGTAGAGAGGGTTATATGTTTTTTGACCATGAGTATGGTGTGGTAACTTACATTTGAAAGGGTGTGAACTTATTCCTCTGAAACATGTTTATATATATATATATATACACATACATATGATCACTTCGATAAAAATTAATGTATGCTAGAATTTACAATCTTTAAAAAGAATGCAAATAATTGGAAATGTTATAAAATTTATTTTTATTGGCTTAACACTACAATATGTTGAGAATATGAATGTGAACATCATAAGTTGGGAGAGGTAATAAGTTTCAGACTGCACTTAATGCTGTGGAAAATAGCAATATTTGAAGGGGAGTGACATACGGAGGAGTGATATGATCAAATTGGAAATTTTCAATATTAATCATTTTTGACAAATGTGCAGATGGAATGGAGGTGAGTTTAGCAGGATGCAGAGAAAAATGTTTATTGTCATAGGTGATGAGTGGTACCAGGAAAGGAAAAAAAAAATATTCCACCTCTATTTAGGAAACATTTAAGCAGAATCTGCTCATATCCAACCCTTTGCCATATTGTTGGGACAGCACCACCACAAAAACTAACCAAATTAGGGCTGTTTAAATGAAATTTAAACATTTAACACTGAAATAAATTTAGCAACCATTTTAACACTTGATCTTAGCCAAAAGGCCAAGAAACAATTAGCATCTATTTTTACAAAGGTTACATTTGGGAGTATTTAAATGTTAAAGCTAGAAGTGATCCAAGAATTATTCAGTCTAGTGGTTTTCTACTCTGGCTGCAATTAAAGACCCTTGGAGAGATTTTACCAAAAAAAAAAAAAAAAAAAAGAAGATGGACAGGATCCTTGAGCTAACACTTCCTTTATATACATTGAGGATAGGTTTCTGGAGGAAGCAAATCCATCTGAAATATACATGGGAACTTAAGGGTGACCTTTTCAGTAAGGAGAGAGTAAGACAACATTAGAAAGGAGAGCATGACTGAGAAACAATAAATAAGGAATCCACCAAGGGTGAAGCCCAATGGTTAACCTATCTTCCACCTGTTAAACCTGGGAATTTCCATAGTTTGGTTAATGAAAGTGAGCTTATATACCTCAGACAGAGGAAAGTATATACATATTTTAACAAAGTTCAGTATCCATGTATAATAAGAAATGGGGTAGGAGGAACATACCTCAATATAATAAAGGTCATCTATGGCAGATCCATAGCTAACTTCACACTTAACAGTGAAAAACTGAAATCTTTTCCACTAAGATCTGGGGAAAGACAAGAATGTCCATTTTCACTGCTAATATGCATTATAGCATTGAAAGTCTTAGAGTAGTTAGGTAAGAGAAGTAGACAAGGAAAGAGAAATAAGTAAATCTATCACTATTTGCAGTTGACATAATTATATATATATATGGAAAATCCTAAAGACTCCAATTAAAAATATATTTGAAATATTAAGTCACCAAAGTAAAATGGTAGAGTACAAAATCAATTTACATAAATCATTTGCATAAAAATATAAGCACACACAAATAAATTGGAGAATATAGTCTGTTTATGAACTGGAAGAACTGACATTGCTAAAATGTCTACTTAACTCAAAGCAATATACAGATTCAAAGCAATCCCTATCAATTTCCATTGGCATTCTTCAACAAAAGGAACACACCCTCCTGAAATTCATATGGAAACACAAGAGAGCCAGATATTCAAAACAATCCATACAAAAAGCGGAAGAGTGTTGGTATCACACTCAGGACTTCAAACTATACTAAAAATCCATAGAAATCAAAACGATATGACACAGGAACAAAAACATCAACAGAATAAAATTGAGAATCCAGAAATAAACAGTACATCTCTAGACAGTTAATCTATGGCAGAGAAGCCAAGAGTACATACTACTGAAAGGAAATTATTGATAACAATTGCACTGAGAAAATTGGACAGACACTTGCAAAAAAAAAAAAAAAACTGGATTGCCATCTCACACCATACACAAAATAACTCAAAAAGAATTAAAAACATGGATGGATGACACAAAACAATAAAACACACTGAAGAAAAACACAGGTAGGACATTCCAAGATGCATACGCAGAGATGTCTTTGTGGACTAATCTTTAATGGAATAGAAGTAAAAGTAAATATAGACAAATGGGATATCAAACTAAAAAGTTTCTATGGAGAAAGGGAGAAGATATCCCATGGAAAAATGCAAACCAAAACCACAATGAGAAACCACCTCATGCCAGTGAGATTGGTTTACACTAAAATAGCTAGTGGCAATAAATGCTGGCAAGGATGTGGAGAGAAACAAACTCTCTTATACTGACAGTGGGAATGCAAACTGGCACAACCACAATGGAACAAACTCATTACCATATGAACCAGTGATTCCATTCCTAGGAATTTACCCAAAATACATAAAAACATCACTTCAAAGTGAAAGTTGCACTCCTGTGTCTATTGCAGTACTATTTAAAAAAGCTAAGATAGAGGAATAACCTTAATGCCCAAAAACAGATGACTGAATAAAAAAGATGTGGTGTATAAGCACAATGGAATACTATTCAGCAATAAAAACACAAACTCATAAATTAAAAGATACAGCATCACAGGCTGGATTTAAAAACAGAAGCCAGCATTTTCCTTGCTGTTTCACTGAGTATAATTCCTTCTAGTTCCATCCGTGTTTCTATAAATGTCCCTAGTTTTTTTATTTTTGATTGCTGAATAGTATTCCATTGTGTAGATGTACAAAATATCGGATGGCCTCACTTTTAGGAGGAATGTGAGAGAACAACAACAACCACAACAAAAAATAAAAAGAAGAAAACAAAACAAATAAACAAACAAACAAAACAAACGAGAAAGCTCAAGGAAATGGGCAATCATAACCAAAAACAAACAAACAAAAACTCAACAAGATCAAAGATAAACCCAAGGGATAATGGGGGTGGGCAGAGGGAGGGGAAGGCAAAGACAGGGATGAGGGCATAAAGAGCACAAGCGACTGAGGTGATGGTGCTCGGGTGAAATGGTGGTGGGAACCCCCTGGGGACTACAAATGATGTCAAATACAATTAAATCTAATTTAAAAAAAACAGCCTTTTGCTGTCTTCAGTAAATGCACTTACTTATAAAAGATAAACACAGATTGAAAGTAAAGGTTGAAAAACAATCCAGCAAGCAAATAGACCCAAAAGGAAAGCAGGAACAGTGTACTTATAGCAGACAAAATAGACTTCAAACAAAAAGGGTAGAAAGAGACATAAACAGCCACTACATGATGAAGACAATAAATTAAGAAAATATAACACTCATCAACGTATATTCACCAAATGAAGGACCTATCAAAATATATCAATTATATTATCATCTCCATAAAGAGACATTAGAGAGACTATGTATGTAGTAGGAGACTTCAACATACCACTTTCAACAATGTATAGATCAACAAGACAAAAAGTAAGCAGAGATACTAAAGCTCTAAACAGGACCTTATAATTTTTATAGGAAACTCATTAGAAAAATCATTAAACATTTGATTATGTATTGCTTTTCCAACTTTGTGCCTTGTGGACAGTTTTGCTGTCCACTAACTTTTCTCTCTTTTATTTGGTCAAGGTTGACAGCTATACCTGAGAAAAGATAGGGTTTAGGAAAAGGAAAGACTGCTTTCCATTGTCTTTTGTTATATTTTCTTAATTTATTGTCTTCATCATGTAGTGGCTGTTTATGTCTCTTTCTACCCTTTTTGTTTGAAGTCTATTTTATCTGCTATAAGTTGGACTTAGCACACTATAGAATGGATTTGGGAACTGTCATGGTTGCATTTAAGAAAGAAAAAATGCCTCTAGCTCACTTTGAGTACTTAGTCAAACTATATATTTACTGGCTAAGCACTGAAAGCCAAGTGCTCTGCTAGCTATGTGAGCTCTAAATAAATATTTTAAAAATGTACTCTTTCTCAGGGGAGTCCATTGTTTACTTCAGTGTACACAGTGAGAAAGAATCAGAACTTCGGGGCCTCCCTGGTGGCGCAGTGGGTTAAGCAATGCACTATGAAACAACTCGTAGCCACTGCAGCATGAGTTCGATCCCTGCTGCTGGCCAGGGGGTGACCCACATGGCGCAGCAGACCTCTTCTGCCTCGCCCACTGCTGCCCTCAGCAGTGTATTTTCAGTCGATCTGCCTGTTCTGCTCCCCTACTCTGTCTTTGGTGAATCCTCTCACCATCCACAGCTCTGGCCTATACCCCAGTTCTTGTATGCATAAATAAATAAATCTTTTAAAAAAAAAAAGAATCAGAACTTCGTTCAAGTAACCTGAGCCTCTTACTCCAAGCCTCCATATTTGTCATGTGTGAAATAAGGATAACAATCCACACTTGTTTGCTGTGAAGATGAAATACTAATGATAGCTATTTTTAATATTATTAGAAGAGACACAAATAGAAATTGACCTTACTGTGATACCTGTTACACAATGACAGAACAGTGGTGGTGTGATCTCCAAGAAGGGTTTAGTCATCTTTTTTTACTCTACCTCCACTTGGGTAGAGGCAATTAAAAAAAAAAAAGATTATTTTTATTTATTTATGTATACAAGAACTGGGATGTAGGACAGAGGTGAAGGGAGTGAGAGGACTCACCAGAGACAGAGCAGGAAGCAGAACAGGCACATCTACTGAAATACACTGCTGAGGGGAGCAGAGGCTCAAACTCCTAAAGCAGTGGCTGGCGATAGCTTGATAATGCTGAGACTTTGACCCATGTGCCATCAGGGAGACTACTAGAATCACTTTTTGATGTGTGTTCAAAGGTAAGAATGTCAGATGCATGTGGCTATATCATAGAAGGGAGAACAATCTTTCTCTTCAGTGAAGAGTAGCAAATTTCATCTATGCAGGTATGTTACTTGGATCAAATATTCAGGGTGGTCAAACTCAGTCATTCGGGGGAACTAAATGTTTAAAATGCTACGTGAAAAAAATGCTTTGAATTAGTTCTAGAAGTTCTCCAAACTTCTGATGATTTTTCATTAAACTTAGAAAATAGTTTTTCTTTGGAAAATTTTCAAAAGCAAGACACTAACAAAATTTTACACTATGAAATAATAAGATTTTTGACTCTTCTAGGCTAAAACTAACTTTGAAAGATTTCTATTTTGTTGTGCAAAGAACATGGGCTTTGGTTTTTGCCTCTTTCAATCATTTTTTTAATTTGATATATATTTAATGTTTTTCTTTTTTAGTTACATAGTGAAGCAGTTTCAAATATTTATGAAATAAAATTTGAGTGGAATCATGTCACTGAATAAATAGTTATAAAGAACAGTTAATACAATATCTATGATGGTGGAGCTATGATGGGTAGCATGAATCATGTAGAAAGATTTGGTGCAGATATATTTTACTTATTTATTGTTCAAGGAATTACAGTTGAATCCTGAACAAGTTGTGAGTGGCATGAACTCCTCACACTTAAAAATCTACATGTATATATAACTTTTGAGTATCTCAAAATTTAACTACTAATAGCCCATTGTTGACTCAACACCTTACTGATTACAATTGTTTATTACTGCATATTTTATATGTTATATACTATAGCTTACAATAAAATAAGCAAGATAATATAATGTTATTTTAAATTTTTAAAAAAGATTTATTTATGTATGCATACAAGCACTGGGGTACAGGCCAGAGGTGTGTGGGGGGGGAGGGGTGAGAGGATTCACCACAGACAGAGCAGGGAGCAGAACAGGCAGATCAACTGAAGTACACTGCTGAGGGGAGCAGCGGGCACAGCAGGAGAGGTCTGCTGCGACTGTAGGTCCACTCCCTGGCTGGCAGCAGGGATCGAACTCATGCTGCAGTGACTGCGGTCTGCTTCATAGTGCATCGCTTAACCCACTGCGCCACCAGGGAGACCCTATTTTAAAAATTAGAAGTGAAAATTTAATTATAGTAATGTGCTGTATCAATACCATAATTTACAATACCTAGTTTGCAAGAAAGTGTTTGCGACAAAAATGCACATTTCAAAGTCATTTTAAAAAGACTGACTATATATCATAATCACCCTGTAATAGCATTTTTCACCAAAGAATGAAAACTTATGCAATTCTCAGTAAAGGGAATATTACTAATTTAGAATTAAATCATATCTAGGAAGCAGACAAAACTTCTGATCTACCTTGAATTATTTTATAATTGAATCCTCTCCTGATTCAGAATACATGAATATTTGTAAAACTTCTTTAAGTCCTTTTTGGAAAAAGGGCAAGTAAACATAAATAAACAGGCAAATAATGAGGAGGATATACTGCAGCTTCATCTTCATTTCAATAGTTTTTGCTAATTGCCAACTCTGGATTTCTGCTAATTTCCAAATCTGGATTAATGCAGTATTAGGGGGTCAGTTATATAATAGACAAATATACAATTGTGGTTGAATTAAGTCACAATTTTTTTTTAGGTAGAAGAAGAATCAAATAATGATTTATAACCCTAGTTGTATATAAGACTAACCCTTGGATCTTTTTAAAAATACGGAAATAGACTATCTGGTGTTGGGCCCAAGATTTTCTATTTTTATCGATAGTCCCAAATCATTCTGATTCACAGCCACATTTAGGGAGCTCTGAATTAGATGCACATTCAATTTCCTTCCAGGTTTAGAATACTAGTCTATTCTAAATGTTTCTTACAAAATAGTGAGGAAAAAAAAAAAAGGTATATGTTTCTGCCAGCAGAGCATTGCTCTGTGAGGGTACACATAAGACAAAAAATATACCAGTGTAGTTGAGCAGGTTTGTCTAGAAGCTCATGGACAACTTGGGCCAGCACCAAGTTGTGAGTACCTTAGACTACAGGTAGATTCTCTGGGTTTAAATAACACTTAGCTATGAAAACTAAGTCAGCTCACTTATGTTTCTAATTTTTTCCTAGATAGAAAAATGACAAATCATCACAAATCATCTTTGCTTTACTAGCAAAGCCATGCAGTGTAAATGTTCCCTTTCTTTAGAGGAAAGAACTCAGTACAAATGGACTTCTGTAGATGAAGCCTCTTAAATAAGAAAAAATCTTTATCACATACAACCAGTATTAGTGGCCATTGAGGTTGTATGACACTAGTCTTTGCATATGCTAAAATTAATTTATAAATACTGAAACATCAGAACAGTTGTTAGTCTTTCATTATATACAATAGTTATATTTGTTATTGTTAATAACCACGTTAACTAACATTAATTTATTAAATGACTAATATCTTCAGATACTGTGCTTTGAAACACTTCACATTTTATTCAAAGTTTATACCAATACGATAAACCAGGTCCTGTCTTGATTCCCATTTTACTGACAAAGAAATTGAGGTTTAGGTCCTCTCTGGTGGTGTAAGGGCTTAAGGAGTAGCACTATGAATTTATCCACAGTCACTGCAGCACAAGTTTAATCCCCAGCAGGGAGGTGACCCACATGGCATAGCAGACCTCTCTTCACCCACTGCTCCCCTCAGCAATGTATTTCAGTCAATCGGCCTGTTGTGTTCCCCACTCATGTCTATGGTTAATCCCCTCACCTCTACCCCTCTCCATGCCTCTGGCCTATACCCCAGTTCTTGTATGCACAAATAAATAAATATTAAAAAAATGAGGTTCATAGAGATTAAATTTCTTGAGATAGCCAGTTGGCAAGTTCAGGGCAACAGCTATGGTATGTATATATGACACACATATATGCTTATTTAAGAAAATGTTTGAGGACAGGCATATTAAAATGTTAATATTTCTTTATAGGTAGTTGGATTACAAATATATTTTGTGTTTTTCCCAATACTTCCTGATTTTTCCATATTTTCTATGACAGATATTTGTAGTGAGAAATAGACTTATACTGTTTATCAGAATATTAGAATAGAACCTATGTACTAGAAAGGTCATAAGGGAATTCATCAAAATATTGCAAAATTATGACATTGTATTTAGGAAGAAAACTGAATATTAAATAATATTCTTTTGTTTACAACTTCTAAAGTGTCTTCATAGAAAATATTTTTTAACAAAGACAATCCTTTATAAACTAACCTTTGGGTATCTTTCAATAGATACCTAAAACATTCTTGTGAGATGCATTCTATGCTCTGATTTTACCAAACCACTGGAAGTTGTGAAATTCCTTTATTAATAAGTGCCGATGCAAGTGATTACATTTGCTTAGAATCACTGGAATATACCCTTTTTGAGAGCAAGAGTTATATTTTCTTAAATACTGATATTGAATTTCCCTAAAAGTATTTTCTGTACAGTGAGTCTTGAGTACATACTTAGTAAATAATTCATTGGTCTTCATTTACCTTCTCTTCTCTCCATCTCTTGACACAACAAGGTGGTTGAGTCCAGGTTTTACGTGCCAGGAAAAATGGAAAAGTGCTGTGTAGTTCTCGCCTTTACTCAAAGCATTTGTGTTTGAATTTTTTATACTGGTAATGAATTTATATGCTATTTAAGAATTTGAAATATATATATGAGAAAATAGGTTTAACATATTTTCACTGATAGGAATAGGTTAACTATTATTATAAGTCATTATTATCTTTTAATGCTCAGTTCAAATATTACTACTTTTTTAAAGGATTCCAATTAGGGCTTAGTCCATTTCTCCATCTTTTTAGTTTCCATTGTTAATTTATGCCTTTGTATTTACTCATTTCACTGCATTGCTATTATTTGTGAGTGTTTTGTTTTCTATGATGTGGGAGAATTGAGAGATAGACTAATTCACCTCTATATTCTAAAATGCTACAACATAGTATGGGTTTGATAACAACTGAACAAATACAAGACTGATTTCTCATAACACACAGACTTTATAAGACCTCACTAAGAAAGGGATATGTGACTTAACCAACCTGTTTCTAATTGCTACTCCATCACCCCTCTGCTATGAACACACATGGACAGATTGTCCACCATTGATCCTAACCTTTGTTTTTCACTTTCTAGTACCCTTTCCTACTAAATTTTTATCCTTAGTACTTAATATCACTTACCATTATATAAATTAATTGTAACTTTGTTGCTTGTCTCTCTCACTAGAATATAAATTCCATGAAGTCTATTTGGTTTATTGATAGATCCCAAAGTCTAAAATAGACTTTGATATAAGGAGGTGCAAAGCTAATATTTGTTGAATAAATGAATGCCAAGTACAAAATTACTTATATAAACAGAGAATGTATGAACCACTGAGTAGATATACTATAGAAAATGCAAGTCCTTTTTTTGAATATTGTTTTCACAACCAATGAGCACATATAACTGGAAATCTCAAGATATTATCTGGAAAGAACTTTGAATAGCATTTTTCAGTCCAACTTCTCTAAGATTTTTTTTTCTCTTTCCACTTTTTCTTTTTTTCCTTTCCATATTTTCTTTTTTTATTATGAAGTTATTTATATATATTTGCCAGCAATTGTAGTCCCCAGAGCATTCCCACCATCATTTCACCAGTGCACTGTCACCTTAGTGCCTCATGCTCTTTCTGCCTTCCCAGTCCCTCCCCCGCCCCTCAATGTGCCTTTGATTTGTATTTGTATTTCTTTTTATTATTATTGTTCTTTTCCTTGAGCCCCTTATTTTTGTTCCTTTATGTTCCTCATAAAAGCGAAACCATCTGATATTTTTCTCTTGCTTTTTGACTTATTCCACTGAGCAAAATTCCTTCTAGCTCCATCCATATTTCTACAAATGATTCTAGTTTATCTTTTTGATTGCTGAATAGTACTCTATTGTGTCTATCTATCTATCTACCTATCTATCTATAAAATCTTCTTGATTTCTTGATCCAGTTATCTATTTCTGGGCATTTGGGTTGTTTCCAGGTCTTACCAATTATAAATAGTGTTGCAATAAACATTGGGGTACAGGTGTCAGAAGAGATTAAAAATATAATCAGACAATACTATGAACAGTTATATGCTAACAAGCTCAACAATTTAGAAGAGATGGACAAGTTCCTTTAATGATATAACCATCCAAAGCTAAACAAAGAAGAAATAGAACACTTAAACAGGCCAATTATAAGCAGTGAAATTGAAGCAGTAATCAAAACACTCCCCAAAAATGAAGCCCAGGACCAGATGACTTCACAAATGAATTCTACCAAACATTCAAAAATGAACTATCCTACAAAAACTCTTTCAAAAAATTGAGGAAGAATACTACTAAATACGTTCTATGAAGCCAAGATTACACTACTACCAAAACCAAACAAAGACAACACAAAGAAAGAGAACTATAGGCCAATCTCTCTAATGAACACTGATGCAAAAATCCTCAATAAAATTCTAGCCAACAGAATCCAACAAAGCATCAAAAGGATAATGCACCACGATCCAAGTGATATTTATCCCAGGGGCACAAGGATGACTCAATATCTGAAAATCAATCCATGTAATCCAGCACATTAACAAAAAGAAGGATAAAAACCATATGATCATATCAATTGATGCAGAGAAGTCATTTGACAAAGTTCAACTTCCATTTATGATGAAGACCCTGAAACCCTTAGAATAGAAGGACCATATCTCAACATGTATATGATAAAAAACATATACAACAAACCCACAACCAATATTATCCTCAGTGGTGAAAAATTGGAAGCATTCCCTTTAAGATCAGGAACAAGAGAAGGATGCCCGTGCTCTCCCTGCTATTCAATATAATACTGGAAGTCCTAGCCAGAGCAATAATACATGAAAAAGACATACAAGGAATCCAAATAGGGAAATAAGTAAACCTTACTATTTGTAGACAATATGATAATATAGTTAGAAAAACCTAAAAGTTCTCTGCAAATTGATATGATCACGTCTGTGTATCTAAATCAGTAATCTGGTAGAACATTATTATCTGGTGTGTGTGCTTGTATGTGATGGATATGCAAAGAAGAATTCATGTTGCATTTATATTACTTGCTTCACAACTGTTTCTTATTGATAGTAACAAATGTCCAAAATATCTAGAAAAAATCAAACATTTAAAAAATATAGAACTATATTATTTTTAATTATAAAATACATTAAATGTATTCTTGTAGTTATTTCAATAATTGTTATACAGTTATTTATTTTTGCTTGAATATTTTTTTGTCCTTAAATCATGTTTATTGATGTAAAGTTGGTTCAGATGTGCTTTTTCCATTAGGTGGGAACAAATTCACAATGGTTAATACAGGCTAGTCATGCTGTAGTATTTTGATAAGTGATTTCAAACCCTAACAATACCACTTTAATTTTTTTGAAACTTATGCTCCTCAGTTATAAATTTAGTAATAATATAAATTTAAGTTAGTATTGGTTGCCTCCATGATGGTCTAGAGGTTAAGTTTCAGTACTGTCACCTCTACAGCCTGAGTTCCATCGCCCAAAAAGGAACTAAGCTATACACAACACATCAGATCTCTCCTGTCTTGCTTGCTGCACCTCTTAGTAAATATGCTCCCAAATCTGTCTCTGGTGAGTCCTCTCAGCCCCTATACCTCTAGCCTATACCCTAGCTCTTTGACAGAAAAAAAAAACTAAAAATTAGTTAATATTGTCAGTAAAATGTAATGAGAATATTCAGAACATTTAGTATCATGCCTCTAACACAGCATTAAGCAATGATTATTCATAGTAGTATTTCCATCATTCAAACACTAACTACCTTTCCTTCTTTATAGAGAATGTATCTATAATGTGAAAGTATGGGACTGAAAGGGTGTTTGGAAGAAGTAGCATCTGATCATTACAATCACCTTGCTAGCAATGGAAAATCTAAACCTAAGAATGCTGTTTCATATTTTTTGATTTTATTTACTGAGGAATATAGAACTAGGAATTGTTCAAAATGACACCCCTTTTCCCAATTTAGATAACATATTTAATACATATTAGCAACTATAAAGACAATCTGAAATTACTCTTTGTGTCATTGTTTCATTACAAGTGGCATTGCTCATGACTACTAAATACCAGCAGTTATTCCAAACAAGAATTAACCTTTGCAGAATTACACTGTTACAAATGTGTATTCACAACTTGATTTTGTATATCAAAGAAAATAACAGTTTGTGACTGACATCAGCCCTGCCAGTTTGTTGGAAATAAGGGTAAAGCATTTTTCTACTTTGTCTTTCTCTGTTTCTGAGTAACATAGAGCAAAATGCCCTGTTGTATTAAGATCATCAAATATGTATAAAGAAATTGTCAATGAACAGATACCTTCTGTCCTCTAAAATACAGAGAACAATTTTGTAAAACTGTTCTGTTTCATAAAGACACCTATCATTTCTTTATTTCCTAGAAAAACAAACTGAAGATACAAGGTGTAACTGAATAACAAGTGATATTTAATTGTCACAAGCAGAACACATGGTCTTTCACTGAGTAGTTGCTCAATTCACATTTGAATTAATTAATGAGAAGAAAATATCAAATAAATGTCTATTTGATGCATATTTAGTCAGACTATATGGCATAGCTGAGAAATACTAACAATAACACTTGTACAAGTAACCTGTAATCCTGTAATATGTTTTTCCTTTCCTCTGGTTTTGGACTGAGTGTGTGTGTGTGTATGGAATAATAGCAGAATGATATTACTAAACCAATCCTATAAAATTGTGTAATTCAGTTAGAATCACCACAAATGGATTGAGGAACTGGTTTAGCATCAACCTCTAGCCATTTGTGGGTTCATAGAGATGAACTATCAAGTTTTTAGAACTACTTTGCCCTCTTCCAGGGCACTTGCTGAGACTATCTCTCAGACATGTCTTTAAATGTTGAGCAAAGGAAAAACACAGAAGTGAGAGGAATCATTTCATGGTAGGTTTTGTACTTTTCAGACACTATAACATAAGAATTCTCTGCATGGTAGCTACTACATACCAAATATCCCACATTTGTCTAGGAGATAATGCACAATCAATCTCTCTGTATAAGACAAAGGATACCTCTGGGCAAAAAACCCAGAAATATCAGTTTGCTGCTTGATAAAATAGAACTATGCACTTTGTATTTTTGAGCAATCCATACTTCCATGATAAACTTCATGTTTTTTAAATTAGTGGGTTTATTTTTAGAGCAGTTTTTGGTTTACAGAAACATAGGTCAGAAAGTACGGATTTCCCACATATTGATCAAATAGATGAATAATACAAATATTATAGTCCCAGATAATAATTATTATTAATTATAAAGAAGTTTATAATTATGCTATTAAAACCAGAAATTTCTATTATCCATAAAAATACCACTTATTTTAAATTTTCAGAAAATAAAGTCCTTTATCATATACATTAGTTCTATATACAAGGCTCTTGATTTTTTTACTCTCGCTTACTTCTCTAGTTTCATCACTTTCCTCTTTTCCCTTATATGTGTTGCTCTAGTAATGCTGGATTGGTTTGCCAATTGCCTCAGACATCAAGTTGTTTTATAGTCCTTGACATTGCCTAATATTTTGCTATTACTAAAAATAGCCTCACTGTTGGTATACTAACTTAGATGCTTCCTTCTACAGGAAGCTTTCATAAACTCCCAACCCTGACCAAGTGCATAGCCATGCTGCCATATAATTTTGTGTAGCCTTAAAGCATGATGCAAATGTTTAACAAATATTTAATGAATGGTATTAAGTATCATTAAACAAATTATAACAATATCATTAATATATTTCTATCTCTTCTTGATAGACATCAGTGATAAGAATATTTTCTTCTATCCCCAGTGCCTGGCATGCACCCACCCGACTTAAGTTTACTAAAATTAACTGAATAATCTATGCCAAACAATATTAAGTAGGATAAATTTGCTGGCATATTTTATTAAAACAACCACAACTTCTTTGTTCATCTTAAATAACCTAAGAGTTTATGATTGGCTAACTTCCCATTAACTGTCAGAATTGTACTTACCAAGTTGCATTAAAATTCACTGTGAAAAGCAAAAGTAAACAAACAACTGCAAATCAGAGACATTTTACAGGGGTGGGGGAGAAAAAGGGATCAAAACAAGGTCAGGAAGAGCACAAGGGACTATAGTGATGGTGTGCAGGAGAATTGATGGCGGAAATCTTATAGGGACTACACCTGAGCAATGAAAGCAAACAGTGTAAGAAAAAGTAATAGAGTAAAAATATAAAAAAAATGGAAAATGCAAACATAAAAATCAATGTTTCCAATAAAATTAAAATGTTATGTTATGAATTACATAGTAATACATGTTTGAATAGTGGCCACTAGTTTTGATTACTGCCTTCTTAACAATATGCATGTAAATTTTAATGTAAAATATTAAATGTAGGTTGAGTGAAAAAATAAAATTAGCTGTTAAAATATTCAGCACATGATACAAAAACATTAATTCAAAAATACATGCACATCTATGTTTATTACAGCATTATTTATAATAGGTGAGACTTGGAATCATACCAAATGCCCAAAAATAAATGACTGATCAAAAAGATGTGGCTTATATATACAGTGGAATATTATTTAGCAATCAAAAAGATAGACTAGAGTCATTCATAGAAACATGATGGAGTTTGAAGGGATCTATGCTTAGTGAAATATGTCAGAAGGAAAAAGAAAAATACCAGATGGTCTCTCATTTATAGAAGGAATATAAGTAATTAAGGGAAAAAATAATGCCACCACCAACAACAAAAAATAAAACAAAACAAAAATAAACAGACAAGTATAAAACAGAGATATTTTGCAGGGAAGAGGGAGGGACTGGGATAAAGGCAGTGATGGGAAGAGCACAAGGGACTATGTTGATGGTGCACAAGTGAACTGGTGGTGGAAATTCTATGGGGACTACACCTAGGAAAGAAAGCAAACATTATAAGAAAAAAATTAATTAATTTTAAAAAATTTTTAAAAAGCAAGATTGGAGGATTGACATCAGAGCACATATCCAGAGTGCCAGACAGTTGACATGCCAATATGTTAAAAGGTGCTACTTTGGATGATTTTTAATTTGAAAATCATAAAATTTAAAATTTTTCATAATACTAAAATTTTTGTCATAAAATTAAAAAAAATGTTCACCATATGTTTCTGATCCACTTCTCTCCTTGAGCATTTAGGCCATTTTCATAACTTGGCTATTGTAAATAGTGTTGCAATAACACAGCAGTACATATAGACCTTCAAATTAATGTTTTAGTATTCCTTGGGTAGTTATCTAGGAATGAATTTGCTAGGTTGTGTGGCAGAACCATTTTCACCTTTTTTTTTTAATGTTTCATATCATTGTTCATTTTTGTACAATGTATGCTTTTTCCTTTTTGGTGTATTCCCCATAAAATTCCCACCACCAATTCACCCGTGAACCATGAACATAGTCTCTTGTGTTCTTCTCTCCCCTGTTTTGATCCCTTTTTCTCTCCTTCATAGACTCTCTGATTAATGGTTGCTTAATTATTATTGTTGTTGTTGCTGTTACTGTTTTTTTTTCCTGATCCTTTTTTTGGTTCCCCTACAGTCTTCCTATAAATGAAACCATCCGCCCAGGTTAAAGTCTCAGCACTATTAAGCCATCAGCCACTGTGGCTTTTATCCCTGGCCAGGGAGCTAATTCATATGGCACAGCAGACTTTTCCTGCCTTGCCCCCGGTTCAACTCAGCAGCTTATTTCAGTAGATCTTCCTGTTTTGCTCCTCACTCTGTGTCTGATGAGTCATGGCAGACCCCCCAATCTACTTTTAAAAAATTAAAGAAAAAAAAAAGTTTTCAAGCTTTTGAAAATCTCCATACTCTTCCACAGGAGCTTTAGTCTGCATTTCTCTCAGAAGTATATAAGAGCTACATTTTCTCCACAACAATTTCAACACTTGGTATTTCTAGCTAGTCTTTTTGATGATGCTCATTCTAATGGGTGTGAATAAAATAGTATCTCATTGTGATTTTGAATTGCAACTCCCTGATGATAAGGAAAATCATTTTTTTCATGTACCTGTTGACCATATGTGTGTCGTCTTCAGAGAAACATTCATTTAAATTTTCTGCCTATTTTTTATTGGGTTAATTATTTTCATTATGTTGAAAGGAATATCAGAATCCATGTGATGCAGTAAAAGCATTATTAAAGGAAAAGTATGTAAAAACCCAGGCCCATATCAAGAAAAATAAAGAGCTCAAATACTTACAGCTCTTACATCAGTATAAATAGAAAAATAACAAATTTAAACAAAATCCAGTAGAAGGAAACAAATGATAAAATGAAAAAAAAGGTAAATGAAAAAGGAATTCGAAAAGCAATCCAAATGATCAATGAAAACAAAATTTTGTCTTTGAAAATATCAACAAAATATACAAACTTATATAGAGAGTCACTAAAGAAAAGGAGAAAAATTAATAAATAGAATCCGACATAAACAAGAGAAATTACAAGACATTTCAGAAATACAAAATATCTATGAACTATTATTACCATGAACACCTATATGCCAATAAACTGAATAACCGCAATAAAATGGAGAAGTTTTACTTAATCTACAACACTCCAAGTTGGACCAGGAAAAAACAGAAAACATGAATAGGCAAATAACAAGGCTGAAAACTGAAACAGCAATTAACATTCTCCCAAAGAATAAAAGCCCAGGCCCAGGTGGTTTCACTAGTGAGTTCTACCAAAATTTCAAAGATGAATACATGCTCTATTTAAACTTTTATGAAAACTAGCTTGCAAATACATTTTATGAGGTCATCATCCCTCTGATACCAAAACCATCACAAAAAGAATTATAAAACAACTTTCTGAGGAATAGATGCAAATATCCTTACAAAATCTTTGTAAACTGAATCCAGCAATGCATCTTAAGGAGAAAAAGTGGGATTTAATTCAGGTACACAGGGGTATTTCCACACACAGAAAAAAATCAATCAATGTAATTAATCATATCAACAAAGGGAAATATAAAAGTCTTACGATTGTATCAATACTGATAAAGCATTTAATAAGATTCAATATCCACGTACATGTACACGATGGAATACTATTCAGCAATCAGAAATGAAAAACTAGACTCATTCATAGGAACATGGATGGATCTGGAGGGGATTATGCTCAGCGAAGTAAGTC